>SJXQ01004043.1:16703-27270 GCA_006408695.1 Aepyceros melampus
AATGAGAGTGTCAGTGGTGAATTGGAGAACTATATGCAATATCCTGTAATAAACCATAATGGAAAAGGTCATGTATGCTTATATATGTATATATATACATCTATGGGCTTCTCTGGTGACTCGGTGGTAAAGAATCCAAAGAATCCACCTGCCAACGCAGGAGATGCAGGAGACATGGGTTCTATTGCTGGGTCGGGGAAGAAAATTTCCTTCTAGAGGAGGAAATGGCTACCCACCCCAGTATTCTTGCCTGGAGAATCCCAGGGACTGAGGAGCCTGGTGGGTATAGTCCATGGGGTCACAAAGAGTCGGACATGACTTAGTGACTGAGCAAGCATGTGGTGCAACATAAAACCTCATATGTTGATAAAAGCTGTGTACTAGACTGGTTAACGGCTACAATCCCTTGCATGCTAGTATTCACTTTGCACTGTATCCCTGCCCTTCATTCCTTCTGTCCAAGGGTGTCTGTTTCTTTACCCTCCTACCCCAGAGTCTGGCCTGGCCTTGTAACCTGCTTTGGCTAATAGCAGTAGATGGAAGTGACTTGAGACTCCCACAGTCAGTTCAGGAAGCTTGAGGCTTCTGCCTTGATTCTCTCAGAAAGTTCTGGTTGCCATATAAAGGAGTCCACTTAGCTGACTAGAACATAAAAAGCCATGGAGAAGAGGAGACCTGAGGAGCCCTAGTCCATAGCCAGATATGTGAGTTAGGATATTTGGAATCTTCCAGCTCAGCTGATTCTCCCTCTTGAGTGAGTCCAGTCAAAACTGGCAAGAGGAAGTACCCAACCAACCAGAACAAGCATAACACATCATAAACTATTACTGTTTTGGGCCACTATCCCTTGGGGTAGCTTGTTACACAGGAAAAGGTAATTAAAACTGGAGTTCAATTTATTGTTACAAACTGAAAAACCATAATAGGCAGAGGAAGAGGGTGGGAGTAGAGAGGAAACAAAATTGGCCTTACCTTGATAATTACTGAAGCTGGGGATTCATTATCTACTCTTCTATTTTTGTGTATATATTTGAAATTTTCCATAGTAAAAAGTAAAAAATAAAAGGGAGGGTTGGAAAGATTTCATTGGAAAAATGTGGCTTTTCTCTGGTGTTCCAGTGGCTAAGATTCCATGCTGCCAATGCAGGGGGCCGGGGGTCCATCCCTGGTGGGGGAACTAGACCCTCAATGCTGCAACTAAAGATCCCACATGTTGCAACTAAGACCCAGTGCAGCTAAATAAATATATTTTTTAATGTATATGTCTATTTTTGTTTTTTGGCTATACCACTGGGCATGTGGGTTCTTAGTTCCCAGCACCCCTGCTTTGGAAGAGGCGAGTCTTAACCATTGGATCGCCAGGGAGGTCCTTAAAATGTATATGCATACTTGATATTCAACACATTTAATTTTTTTACATGATTACATAATACACAGAATGAAATACATTTTTTCCCTCTGCAGGCCACATTTTGACTCTCCAAATACTCTCCAGTTCACCCCTGAATGTCAGAGATATTACATAAAATTTCTGGGTGTGTCATGAGATCAACAAGGATGAGAAACCAGCTCCTAAGGCAGCTAGGAGCCCCCAGCAGGCAGGACTCAGCGGGGCAGGAGCCCCCAACTCCGCAGCCCGGAGTATGAGGAGACGGTGAGGAAGTTCTGCTTGCGGCAGCCCGCTCGGCCTTCCTTCCTTCCTTCCTTCCTGCCGCATCAGGTCACGACTGTACCCAGGCCCGCCTGCCCTGCTCGACAGCACGGACTCGGGCTCCGGGGGAGGGTGAGAGTGGGGCTGAAAGCGGCCGGAAAAAGCGGACCAGCCAGAATTTCAGCCCTCCATCCTTACAAGGGGACAGGCGAGCCACCCTGGGGCTAAAGGTCGCTCTGGAGCTCTCCAGGATTCTGCCCCTCTGAGTCAGGCTCTCCCGGAACCCTGGCATCCCCGGGCTCAGATTCTAGACTGTAATGCCTGCGGGTAGCCCCGAAGTGAAGGAGCGCAGCTGGGCGCCCGGCAGTTGCGACCGCCCAGTTGATCCCGTCCCTGCTTCCTTAAAGAATGACTGATGGCGAGTTCTCTAGCCTCGAAACCACTCTCTAAGCAAGCCCTTTCCTTCCAAGGACGCCCGGAACCCGCGGAGGAGGGGGGAGGAAGGTGGAGAGTCGGTGGGGGGAGGGAGGGAGGAAGAGGAATGAATTGCATTGGCCCGTCGCCTCCGCAGCGGAAGATGCTGACACCCTCCGTCCAGCCCCCTCCCCGGGGGCCCTGCGTCCCCCTTCTCCCTGCGTCCCCCTTCCCCCTGCCAGGCTGCAAACACACAAGCACACAGACCCGCGCACTAGAACATAAACAAGGATATTTCATTTCTTCCTTTTAATTTTTTTTTTACAACTAATAAATAAACTACTGCAACAACAACAGAAAAAGCAAGCAGAATCCAAATATCCTCTCGGTTGCCATTTGGTTATATAAGAAGGACGAATTAAGGCGAGCTGGCGGTAAAGAGCCGCTCCAAATCCAAGCCTCTGCACCGGCCTTAAATCAAAAGGGAAAAAATGGGGCAGAGTTCTGCCAGCAGCAAACATGATTGCTTCTGGGGAGAGGACTGTCACAGGTCACAGAACTCGGCCCAGCTAAGTCCGCAGCCCCTGCACACCCCCGGGAACCCTTATTCGTTGTTGTTTTCTGCAGGGATGGGCTCCAGGCAGCTTCCTTTGTAAGGTGCCCCCCACCCCCAGCCCGCGGGTCGAGCTGCTGGGGCAGGGAGCAAACACCCGCCCCAAGGTACCGGACCACCGGCGTCCCTTTGCCCAGGAATTTAGGATTGGGATGGAGAAAAAGAAAACAGTGTTTATGAAGAGCCAGAAAGCGTTCTGTGTAAGTAGGGGATCGTGGGAGGCTGTGAGCCTGAGGAGGGGAGCTGCGTGAAAGAACAAAAGGCTGAGGCGGGGCGAGAGAAAGAGACGTGCTGGCGTAGAGGGACAGGCCACAGGAATTCTGCTTGAACTCCCTGCTGCCTTCCGAGCCCCAACTGCTGCCTTCTCTCATTTTCCAGGACAAAAATCTCTTTTCTGTTTCACCAGACACCTAGGACCTATAACCTTCTTCGGAGGTTCAGGAAGCTTGAAACTTCCGGTACTTATACTCAGAATTCTAAATAATATGCTCTCAAATCGAAGTTTTCTTTCTCATTTTACTTAAAAAAAAATTTTTTTTTAGAGCAGTTTTAGGCTCTCAGCAAAATTGAGAGGAAGGTGCAGCGATTTCTCCTGCAACTCCTGCCCTCCCCCAACACACACAGCCTCCTCCATTAACATCTCCCCTGGAGTGCCATGTTTGTTTCAGCTGATGAGCCTACACTGACACACCGTCGTCGCCCGAAGTCCAGAGTTTGCCTTATGGTTCACTCTTGCGCTGTGTGGGTTCGGATAAACGTATAATAACCTGTATCCACCATTTTAGGCTTTTAGTGTGCGCTCAGTCATGTCCGACTCTTTGCGGCCCCGCGGACTGGAGCCGGCCAGGCTCCTTTGTCCGTGGCATTTCCCAAGCAAGAACACTGAAGTGGGTTGCCATTCCTACTCGAAGGGATCAAACCCGAGTCTCCTGTGTCTCCTGCATTGGCAGGCGAGTTCTTTACCGCTTGAGCCATCGAGAAAGCCCTAAAGGATAGTGCCACTGCCCTAAAAATCCTTTGTGCTCCTCCTGCTCATCCCTCCCCCACCTCCAGCAACTGCTCATCCTCTGACTGCGTACACAGCTTTGTGTTTTCCAGAATATCATATAGTTGGAATTGTGCAGTATGTATGGCTTTTTGGATTGGTTTCTCTCACTCAGTAATTCATCTTACTTTTGTGGTAAAAATTTGCTGCTTACATTTTCCTAACCCTTCTCTCCTTTAGTACACAGTCCATTAATACCTTCCGGTTGAGGAAAAAAAGCTTATGTCAGGCTTACAAATAAATTGGAAACAAATGTTTTTCCTTTGGGAAAAGGAAAACTCATACTTCCTGCATACTGGAAACTAGAAATCCCAGTGTTTCCAGTTTCAGCCACAGTCCAAACTTTTTCTTTTTTTTTTAATTTTTATTGGACTATATTTATAACATTGTATTCATTTTAGGTATACAGCAAAGTGAATCAGTTATACATATATCCACTCTTTTTATGTTCTTTTCCCATGTAGGTCATTACAGAGTACTGGGGAGAGTTCTCTGTGCTATACAGTAGGTCCTTATTATCTATTTTATATGTGTGTGTGTGTGTGCATGCTCAGTCCCTCAGTTGTGTCTGATTCCAGGTTCCTCTGCCCAGGGAATTTTCCAGGCAAGAATACTGGAGTGGGTTGCCATTCCCTTCTCCAGGGGATCTTCCCGGCCCAGGGATTGAACTCGAGTCTCCTGCATCAGCAGGCAGATTCTTTACCACTGAGCCCCAGGGATGCCCATTTTACATATAGTACTGTGTATATGTCAAAGTCCAACCTTTCTAAAGCATTCTCTGACTTCATCTTCCAGAGCAGGGATTTTAAAACCCAAGGACGCATGCTCAGAATCATGGCCGCTTCACCCAAGAATGGGCATGACCTGAGGCCTGGCATCCATGGAGCCATCCTAAGGGCCGCCTCTCCTCACCTGGGCAGGATGGTCCCACCTGCAGTATACAGAGGCTGGCCATGCTCTGCCTGGAGGCAAAACCACAGGGGCCTGTTTCAGGAGAACTGGCCAAGACTCATCCCCCTCTTACTTCTCTGGAAGTCATGATCATGCTGCTGTGGCAGTTTCCCTCACCTCCTCCTCCTCACACAGTCTCTGCAGCCTTCCCCCATCAGCCAGAATCATAACAACAGCAATCAACATTTACTGACTGCTAATTACCTGCCAGGCACCTGGCTGAGCCCCTTTTATGTATGTATTTAATCCTCATGACCCGATGAAGCAGGTAACAGTAGTGTCCCCCATTTTTATAACTGAGGAAGCTGAGGCACCTAAAGATTAAGTCACGTACTCAAAGTCACACAGCCTTGAAGTAGCCTAACCAGGAGTTAAGACAGCCTAGTTTCAGAGTTCAGCTGCGAACCACTACACTGTGATGGGAAAGATAATGGTTATAAATTGCTGTGTAATAAATTACTCCAAAATGTGGCAGGTTAAAACAATGGACAGTTATTATCAGTGTCTTCTGAGGGTCAGGAATCTGGATGCTCAGGAGAGCTTATGGGGAAGGCTACCGTCAAGCTGGCAGCCAGGGCTGTAGTCTCGCAAGACTTGACTGGGCCTACAGGATCTGCTTCTGACCTCATTCATGTGGCTGTTGGCAGGCGGCCTCAGTGCCTTGCCACGTGGGCCTCTGTGGGGCTGCTCCAGACGAGCGTTCCCGCAGCCCGAGGGATGAGGGGAAGAGAGAGACTGAGAGATGAGCCACCCTGCCTTTTATGACCTACTCTCCTGGGAACCACTCCAGTGTTCTTGCCTGGAGAATCCCAGGGACAGTGGAGCCTGGGGGGCTGCCATCTATGGGGTCGCACAGAGTCGGACACGACTGAAGCGACTTAGCAGCAGCAGCAGCAGCTCCTGGTCACCCATCATCATCTCTGCCTTATTCTACTCATTAAGTCCAACCCACACTCAACAGGAGGGCTTACACAACGGCATGAGCACCAGGAAGCAGGGATCACTGGAGGCCATCTTGGAGGCTGCTATCACAGGTGTGAAGAGGAGCTAAACGAAAGGACCATGTCCACCGCAAAACCTAAAACCTGCTCTAGAGGTGACAGCAAAGGGCTAGTATGCAGAAATTAGAAGCAAAGGATTGTATGTACACATAGTACCATGGACGCTTCTGGAAAACTTAGTGAAAAAAGAAACAGGATGAATTCTAGAACACAATACCATTAATGTAATTTCAAAATGTATGCATACAGGTGCCATTCATCTCAATTGCAAAAACAGGAACCCTAATTGATGCTGTTAGAAGTCTGGACAAATTGCCCTTGGAGAGGAGCTTCTGGAACACTCATCATGTTGTCTTTTTGGGGCTGGGAGCTAGTTACACAGCTGTACTCATTTTATGGAAATTCATCCAGCTGTGCACTTATGTGTGCGTTTTCCATATGTCTGTTACATCGCTATACAATTTACATTAAAACCAAAAATACATTCATGGAAAACATCAGTACCCATTTTGTGAGAGCCTATATAAAGGAAAAGATATACATTAAAATGATTGTCTATGGGGGGATGGAAGTGGGGAATGGAGATCAAAAGAAAATACACACAGACACACACACACGACAGGTCTTATGCGATCGTTGTTGATATACCACAGAGGAATGTTATTAATTTGACCCTCTGCACCTGAGGTTAAAAAAGATAACAAAAAAGCTGTGTTTGTGATCTCACATTCAAGTGGACCACAGGAGAACTTTATTTTTTTTATGGTGCATATAAGTCTGTCTCCATCTACCCAGTTACCTAAGTCCGTCACCCATCAGTGCTCCCAAATCAAAAAGAGATGATCCCAGAGGCTCCGCCAGCCTCTGCAGAAGCTGCTCAGGTCAACACCCACCCCAGCTGAGTTACTTAGTGGGGAGGAAAGATGCACTCTAATCAAATCCCCGGAAAGACTTAAAAGAGTTTAGCAAGTTCTCACACTCAAGCTGCATCCCATTACCCAGGAGAGCTCATTAAAGCACAGAGTGCTGGGCCCCTCCCTCGGAGTTTCTGAATTTGCATGTCTAACAAGTTCCCAGGTCCTGCTGCTGCCTTGGGCCCAGAAGCTCACCTTGAAAATCACTGGTGCTACCTACAAAGGAGGATGAGGAGGAGAAGTATGTTTACTGCCATTTCTGATTAACAAGTTTTCCACCCCCAGGGCAATCCCAGGTTCTAGAGCAAACCTCAGCCCTGGCTGCTGTCTAACCAGGTGGTGTGGCCTGGGAAGCAGAGCTAATCCCAGAGACAATAGAGGAAGCTTTGTGAACAGGGAGATCTCTGGGCTTGGAGACATCAACACTCACCTTTTGCAGCCAGCCCCACCCTCCATCCTGCGTAAGAGGTAATGGTCTGAGCTTTCTGCTGAGAAATCTGGGCCACAGCCATGTTCACTAGAGTGATAGTCTCAGGGAAAACATCAGTGTAAAACCAAGCAGAACCCTGTAGGGTCCTCCCGGGTACAGAAGCCCCTCCATATTTCCCATGTCTTGTTTGTAGAAAAAAAGCTTTTATCTCCTAGGCCTTCGTGAGTTCCAAAGAGCAAACTCAATCACTTACTAATTAGGGAAGTGAGGGAACTCAGAAACAAAGGGAAAGCAGTTAAGCAAGAAAAGTAATGATAGCTTAAACAACAGTGAGCAATGAAACAGAGTCCTGGTTCCTCCTCTCAGAATAGACATAACAATCTGACACAGACCGTTTAGTTCTATAGAAACTAAGACCCCCATCCAGGGAGAGGATGGCGACCACACGCCAACCATAAGCAGGTAGGCCCCAGACTGGTTGGACCAGAAGGTTGATGATTAAATTTCCTGGTACAGTATGGAGGTTCCTTAAAAAACTAAAGATAGAGCTACCATATGATCCAGCAATCTCACTCCTGGGTATATATCTGGAAAAGATGAAAACTCTAACTCGAAAAGGTGCGTGCACCCCCATGTTCATAGCAGCATGATTTACAATAGCCAAGACATGGAAGCAAACTCAATGTCCATCAGCAGATGAGTGGATGAAGATGTGGTCTATATATACAACCGAATATTGCTCAGCCATAAAAAATGAAATAATGCCAATTGCAGCAACATGTATGGACCTAGAGATTGTCATACTGAGTAAAGTCAGAAAAAGACAAATACATGGTATTACTTATATGTGAAATCTAAAAACAGCGTACAAAAGAACTTATATACAAAACAAATAGAGTTACAGATGTTGAAAATAAATTTATGGTTACCTGGGGGAGGGATAAATTGGAAGATTGGAATTGACATATACATACTATATGTGAAATAGATAACTAACGAGGACCTGTATGCTTGTTATTGAACACTACTCAATATTCTGCCTGGGAATTTCATGGGGAAAGAATCTAAAAAAGAAGGGATATATGCATAATGGATTCAGTTTGCTGTACACCTGAAACTAACACATTATAAATCAATTATATCCAATAAAATTTTTTTTAAGTGTCCTGAAACACCACCTTGTTCCCTCACCACCAACCAATTAGAAGGACGTTCACAAGCTACAACTCTCACCCCAAATTTTACTTTAAAAACCCTTCCCTGAAAGCCATGGGGGAGTTTGAGTTCGTTAAGCATTAGCTGCCAGTGCCCTTTCCTGCCCACTCGAATGAATGCTTCTCGCTCCTGTTACTCCCTTGTCAGCCCGAAGGACTTCTTCCATCAACCCAGGTTTTCTCCAAAGACTGGAAAGAGGACTTGCCTTGAACAGCTCAGTTTTGTTTTGTTTTGCTTCATTTTGTTTTGATTGAAGTACAGTTGTGTTAGTTTCTGGTGTATAGCAAAGGATTCAGTTATACATATTCTTTTTCCTATTCTTTTCCATTATGGTTTATCACAGGATATTGAATATAGTTCCCTGTATTATGCAGTAGGACCTTGTTGTGTATTTTATATGTAGCAGTGTGTATATGTTAATCCCAATCTCCTAATTTATCCCTCCCTGTACCTTTCCCCTTTGTTTACCCGTAAGTTTGTTTTCTATGTCTATGAGTCTGTTTCTGTTTTGTGAATAAGTTCATTTGTAGCTTTTTTTTATTCCACATGCATTATATCATGTGATATTTGTCTTTGTCTGACTTAGTTCACTTAGTTAATCTCTAGGTCCATCCATGTTGTTGTAAATAGAATTATTTCAGTATTTTGATGGCTGAGTAATATTCCACTGTATACATATACACCACATCTTATTTATCCATTCATCAGTCAATGAACATTGAGTTTACTTCAGTGTCTTGGCAGTTGTAAACGGTGCGAGCAGCTCAGTTTTGACCCTTCAGAGGCCCTAAGGCAAGGAGCTACGCAGGCCTGGCTGGCATGCCCAAGAGCATATAAAAGACTAGTTCAGTACTTCATCCTGCTGAGAGTGATCAGTTGGGACAAACTTGGGAATGCTAAAGAACTTAAACTTTATTTTGTAGGCATCAGAGGCTACTAGAGTTTTTTGAAGAAGGAAAGTATCATGACCAGTTGTGTCTTTTAGAAAATAATTCTGGAGGCAATGAGAAGATGGGACTAGAATGGGAAGATTCGAAAGCAAGGACACCAGTTGGGAGGTGCCTGCCAGGTTCTTAAAGAGAAACAGTGAGGCAGTCCAGATGGAACCTTAAGGGAACTTGGTTATAAAACTGATAGAATGTGATGTTGGAAGTGAGAGATAGAAAGAGAGGGAAACGTGAGTCTGCAGTTTCTACATTTAGCGGCTGGATAATGATTCCTAGCATTAATTGAGTACATATTATACATCTGACATTATTCTAAGTGCTTTACACACACTAATTCATTTAATCCTCCTGTACTAGGTATGAGATTACCACCATTCCCATTTTACAGGTAAGAAAACTGAGGCTCCAAGAAGTTAACTTGCTTAAGGACACATAACTGGTAAGTGGAGGAGCTGGAATGCAAATTGAGGCAGTTTAGCTTCAGACACTGTGCTCTTAATCATTATGCTCTGCCATGGCATTTGACAGTCCTAGGGATGTCATTTGTGATGTCTGCCAATCCTCACCATCTTCTGAGTGAGACTGTTCCAGCCATGGCCCCCTGAAGGTATTTTTCAATGAAACACCTGACTCCACCCACTTTCAAAGGCCAATCAGATGAGCGTGAGCACTTAACCTGAGACAAGTAAATCCACAAGCCCAGACAAGATTTCCTCTCACTTGGTGCTTAAAACTAGGACATGCTGAGGAACTCATCGGATAATAGTAGGAGCAGAAGCTAAAAGGTCACGATGTGGGTAGGCCCTGAGCCAGCAGAGGTTATGAGGGAACAGAGAGGATGAATGAGTAAGCAGAGAATGTGATCATCAGGGAGAGAAGACAGCAGATTGCCCAAGAGCCAGGGAGATGTGATGAGAGAGTGACCTGGAAGAGTCTCAGGCTTCTGCTGCCCTGGCTCCTTTCTGCCTTTGGTGGCCTGAAAAGATCCTGTGGCCTGTATCCCTGATTTCCACACGTGGGACCTACAGTTAACCTCCCTGAGGAAAAACTGTTTTCTATAATCTAAAAAGTCCTAATTAGACTGGAGATACTGTCAACAGAGAGAGGGACGACAGAGGAGGAGGAGCTGAGAAGGAGATGTCCATAGAGGAGGCCTTTGAAAAGTTCCAACATACACCTAGGGATCGAGAAGGCCACCTGCATGCACAGGGATGTGCACGTGCCTAGGAGAGACCTGAGAAAGTCCTCATCTCTCAGTTCTGACTGAGCTTGAGGCTCTGTGCCAATAGGAAGTGAAGGCTATGGCAGAGTTGTCGACTGCCTGACTGAGCACTGAACAACATATACACAGCCCTGCAGCCGTGACTGAGAGGCTTGGTGGTTCCA
>SJXQ01004043.1:39820-59838 GCA_006408695.1 Aepyceros melampus
TACCTACCTCTACCTCAAATCTCTTCATCTATTTTCTACTTCCCACTCTCAGACCTTTCCTATCCTTGACCCCCAGAGTCCAGGAACCGTTTCTTTTGTAAATCTGTGTATGATGACATATGCCAATTTGGAACCTCAGTCTGTAAGTTCACAGTTACTGTCGCTTGGTGTCTCTGTAGAGAGTCCCATTTTCATATCGGTTACCCACTAAGCATTCAACCTAGAGTTCCTTTTCCGGAAAACAATGACATCTAGTTTTTCATAGTGTGTATACCACAACTTCCAGTTCTCCTACCATCCTGCTCACCCCCATCCCCCACCACACCCAGACCTGTTCTGAGCTGGGTTACTAACGTCAGTCTGAAACTATGCCCACTCCCTCCCCACTGCTAGTGATACAATGAGGCACGCTCCACCTAAGATCTGACTGGCAAACAGCCTCTGCCTAAATACTACGCAGCTATAAATGCAGCCTAATACTGTGTTTGTTTTAGCAGCCACGTCATCTGGCTACTCAGTGGCTCCCGCTCCCTATTTCCTAATGCCCGCTGGTCATTTCACTCGGATGCCTGCAGGCTCCTCAGATTAACAAGCCCACAGCAGGGCATCATCATCCTTATGCCCTCCCACTTAGCTCTGCCTCATGTATTTGTGGTCTTGGTGGATGGAATCATTGCAGGCTGGCCACCTCGGAGGCTTTCCGAAGGGCTCTGACTCCAAGTCTGCAGAAACTAGCCTTAACAGGCTTCCTCAGCCTCAGCCTATGCCTGTGTGTGAGGCCCACGTGTGTGATCTTCCTCTGAAGTCCAGTGAGATTGTGGCTTGAAGCTCTATGTCCCTCTTCACTTCTGACAGAAACCCGGTGACTATGCTTTTCCAGTGTCATAACTTTCTGCTCTCATCATTTTATTCTTTCATGGAGTCAGGTTTCTCAACGATGACACCTTGCTATTAATTTTCAGAGACTCAGGATCATGCTGGCTGCATTTAAATAGCAGTCATCAGAGTACATAGTCCGCAGTCGCCTAGGACCATCAAGTGACCAGGGCTCATTAGGAAGCCACACAAGTGGCCTGCGTGCTGTACTCTAAGCACCCTGGCTCCACAGGCGAGATCCTGAACACTGTGATCTCCATTCACACCTCTCAGTTGTTGATGTTGCCCTGAGAGGCTGTCCTAGGGCACCTTCAAAGTACCTGCTTGGGTCCATGAATCCACAGAGGCTGATGGGCCTGTCCATGCTCTTGGAGTGAGAGAGGAGACCCCGGCACCACTGGAGTGACTAAATCCACAAGGTGGAAGCCACTCAGACTCTGGGTGAACGGTTCTTAACTTGGAACCTATCAACCTGTAGGTAGTAAATCCCCAGAAATGTTTGGTGAAGTCTGATGATGGGTATTTACACTTCTGGGGAGAAAATTTATAATTTTCCTCAGATTTGCAAGAGGATTTGTGACACAAATGAAAAGTTCAGAGGAGAACAAAGGGGCCTTACAGAACCACTATTTTGTTAGAATATGTTTATTCCTGATTATATTATATATGTAACTGATATGTGCACTGTAAAATTGAAAAATAAGTGAGCACAAAGAAGACTCTAAAATCGCTTTTGGGAATTCCCTGGCAGTCCAGTGATTGGGGCTCCACGCTCTCACTGCCAAGAGCCCCAGTTCGATCCCTGTTCAGGGAACTAAGATCACACAAGCCACTCAGCACAGTCAAAAAAATGTATACACATCTCTCAAAATCTGGACAAGATGCTCCTTTGTGACCTGCTTCTTTCTACTTAAATATTATGGACATTAAATATTTTTCTAGAACTTTAATGACTTAAATGACTTCAGAGTACTCAGTCCTTTGGGTGCCCTATTTTTTCACACTGGTTTCTTTTGCTTGTCTTTGCTATTATAAATAATATTGTGATAAACATCTTCTTACATACATTATCAAAATACATCTTTGATTTATTTTAATGCAATTCTAGAAGTGGAATTTCTAAATGAAAGGGTATAAATGCTTTTATTTAAGGACTTTAATATTGGCAAAACTGCTGTCCATAAAGGTTGACTGCAATTTATTCTTCCACAGTAAGGGGATATTTGCAATTTGAAATATTACATCTCAGGTCACACTGGCATCTCTTGTGGAAGCTGGTCTGTACTCTAGCTGTGGACTGCACAGTTAACATTGCCTGAGAAGTCTTTCCAGAGTTTTGGCAACCCTCTGACAGGTGCTATTCAATTTCTTTACCCATTTAGGAGACCTGACATGGTGACAGATTAATTTTCAGGCAGTGATTAGAGTTCATGAAATTGAGTGGTGACGAATAAATATTTGGTGTCTCTTTAAAAAGATTCCCTCCTCTCACTCCCTGGTGCTCCAGGGATTAGGACTCTGAGCTTCTGCTGGAGGGTGCATGAGTTCGATCCCTGGTCGGGGAACTAAGATCCCACATGCCGCTTGGCGTGGCCATAAAAGAAAAAGATTCCCTCCTCTCATCCCTGGCTTAAGTCAAAATTTCTATGTCTTGTTACAGTTTAAGAATTATGGCTTATCCAGAAATAAACCCATACACGTAGGGTCAGTTAACCTATGACAAAGGGGCAAGAATGTACAATGGGGGAACGACAGTCTCTTCAATGAATGGTGCTGGGAAAACTGGACAGCTACATGTAAAAGAAATTAGAACATTTTCTCACACCATATATAAAAATAAACTCAAAATGGATCAAAAGCATAAACATAAGACCCAAAATCATAGAACTCCTAGAAGAGAACATAGGCAGTATGCTCCTTGACATTGATTTTAGCAGTACTTTTTTGATCTGTCTCCTCTGGCAAGGACAACAAAAGCAAAAGTAAACAAATGGGAAAGACAAACTTAAAAGCTTTTACACAGCAAAGGAAACCACCAACAAAATGAAAAGACAACCTACTGAATGGGAGAAGATATTTACAAACTATTCATCTGATAAGAGGTTAATATAAAAAATATATAAAGGTGTAAGATAGCTTGCTAGCCAGAAGCCACTGTATAGCGCAGGGAACTCAGCTGGGTGCTCTGTATGACCCAAGAGTAGGATGGGGGGGGGGGGAGGGGGACTCAGGAGGGAGAGGATACATATGTACTTAGAGCTGATTTACATTGTTGTACAGCAGAAATACAACATTGGAAAGCAATTATCCTCCAATAGGTAAATAAAACTACTTGACAAGAGAAAAAAAAATATATATATAACTCATACAACTCAATTTCCAAAAAGAAAACCACTTGATTAAAAGACGGGCAGAGGAGCTGAATAGGCAGTTTTCCAAAGAAGACATACGCGTGGCCAACAGGCACAAGAAAAGATGCTCAGCATCACTAATCATCAGGGAAACGTAAATCAAAACCATAATGAGATGTTGCCTCTTACTTGTCAGCATGGCTATTGTCAAAAAGGCAAGAAATAATAAGTGTTGGCCAGGATGGGGAAAAAAAGAAACCCCAGCGCACTGTGGGAATGTGAACTGGCACACCCGCTAGGGAAGACAGTATGGAGATTCTTCAAAAAATTAAAAATAGAGCTACCATATGAGCCCACAATCCACTCCTGGGTATTTATCAGAAGAAAATCAAAAGACTAATTCAAAAGGATACAGGCACCCCAATGTTTATAGCAGCATTATTTACAATTGCCAAGAGATGGAAGCAACCTAAGTGTCCATCAACAGATGAATGGATAAAGAAGACATAGTATGTTTATGTGGTATGTATATACAGTGGAATATTACTCAGCCACACAAAAAGTGAAATCTTGCCATTTGTGACAACATGGATGGACCCAGAGAGTATTATGCTTAGTGAAATAAGTCAGACAGAGAAAGACAAATACTGTATGTTTTCACTTATAAGTGGAATCTGAAAAATAAACAAATAGAACAGAAACAGGCATACAGATACAGATAACAAAGTAGTGGTTACTGATGAGCAAGGGGTGTGGGGGGAAGGTAAAACAGGGGAAGGGGATTAAATTACTAGATATAAAATAAATTACAAAGATGTAATATATAGTACAGAGAATATAGCCAATATTTTATAAAAGCTTTGTATGCAGTATAATCTACAAAAATATCGAATTACTATGTTGTATCAGTTCAGTTCAGTTCAGTCAATCAGTCATGTCTGACTCTTTGGGACCCCATGGACTGTAGCACGCCAGGCTTCCCTGTCCATCACGAACTCCCAGAGCCTGTTCAAACTCATGTCCACCGAGTTGGTGATGCCATCCAACCATCTCATCATTTATCATCCCCTTCTCCTCCCACCTTCAATCTTTCCCAGCATCAGGGTCTTTTCTAATGAATCAGTTATTAGCATTTCAGCTTCAGCATCAGGCCTTCCAATAAATATTCAGGACTGATTTCCTTTAGGATGGACTGGTTGGATCTCCTTGCAGTCCAAGGGACTCTCAAGAGTCTTCTCCAACACCACAGTTCAAAAGCATCAATTCTTCGGTGCTCAGCCCTCTTTATAGTCCAAGTCTCATCCATACATGACTACTGGAGAAATCATAGCCTTGACTAAATGGACCTTTGTTGGCAAAGTAATGTCTCTGCTTTTCAATATGCTATCTAGGTTGGTCATAGCTTTTCTTCCAAGGAGCAAGCATCTTTTAATTTCATGGCTGCAATCACCATCTGCAGTGATTTTGGAGCCCAAGAAAATAAAGTCTGTCACTGTTTCCATTCTTTCCCCATCCATTTGCCATGAAGTGATGGGACTGGATGCCATGATCTTTCTTTTCTGAATGTTGAGTTTTAAGCCAGCTTTTTCACTCTCCTTTTTCACTTTCATCAAGAGGCTCTTTAGTTCCTCTTCACTTTCTGCCGTTAAGACTGGTATCATCTGCGTATCTGAAGTTATTGATATTTCTCCCAGCAATCTTAATCCCTCAATCACCATCTGCAGTGATTTTGGAGCCCAAGAAAATAAAGTCTGTCACTGTTTCCATTCTTTCCCCATCCATTTGCCATGAAGTGATGGGACTGGATGCCATGATCTTTCTTTTCTGAATGTTGAGTTTTAAGCCAGCTTTTTCACTCTCCTTTTTCACTTTCATCAAGAGGCTCTTTAGTTCCTCTTCACTTTCTGCCGTTAAGACTGGTATCATCTGCGTATCTGAAGTTATTGATATTTCTCCCAGCAATCTTAATCCCAGCTTGTGCTTCATCCAGCCCAGCATTTTGCATGATGTACTCTGCATATAAGTTAAATAAGCAGGGTGATAATATACGGACTTGACGTACTCCTTTCCCAATTTGGAACCAGTCTGTTGTTCCATGTCCAGTTGTAACCGTTGCTTCTTGACCTGCATACAGATTTCTCCAGAGGCAGGTCAGGTGGTCTGGTGTTCCCATCTCTTCCAGAATTTTCCACAGTTTGTTGTGATCCACACAGTCAAAGGCTTTGGCATAGTCAATAAAGCAGAAGTAGATGTTTTTCAGGAACTCTTTTGCTTTTTTGATGATCCAACGGATGTTGGCAATTTGATCTCTAGTTCCTCTGCCTTTTCTAAATCCAGCTTGAACATTGGAATTTCATGGTTCATGTATTATTGAGGCCTCACTTGGAGATGTTGAGCATTACTTTGCTAGTGTGTGAGATGAGTGCAATTGTGTGGTAGTTTGAGCATTCTTTGGCATTGCCTTTCTTTGGGATTGGAATGAAAACTGACCTTTTCCAGTCCTGTGGCCACTGCTTTGTTTTCCAAATTTGCTGACATATTGAGTGCAGCACTTTCACAGCATCATCTTTTAGGATTTGAAATAGCTCAACTGGAATTTCATCAGGTCCACTAACTTTGTTCATAGTGATGAGACCCACTTAACTTCTCATTCCAGGATGTCCGGCTTTAGGTGAATGATCACACCATTGTGGTTATCTGGATCATGAAGATCTTTTTTGTATAGTTCTTCTGCATATTTGTTGTATACCTGAAACTAATACAATATTGTGAGTCAACAATACTTCAATTGTAAATAAATTGTGGCTTATCCCAAAGTCCCTCTGGCATGCCCCAATAATTTAATAATTCAAGGGAAAAAAATGAGCATGTCTAAATAAAAAACCATCCATAATTAACAAACATCTGCATAAAGGCATTTCTTATTTTATGGAACAGACATGCTGGGATTCCAGAAAATTGTGGCTAGCTGAAATCCTATTTCTAATTTCTCTAGGATGGCCCAGGGTGATTCTCTTTATGAAATAATAACATTTGTTGAAAATCCGCATTTTTGTCTAGCTAGAGGGCTGTAAGTCATTAGCCTGTTTACCAGAATACTAATGTATGAAGAACGTTGTGTTAGGGCCCGTTGGAAGGATTTTGCTTTTAGTTCAACTGTTCCCACTGTCTTCTCAATCTTTGGGTACCAGCAGCTTAAAAGGCACAGCTGAGGGAAAGCAGATAAATGTGGAAAGTGACCCCAGAGTCACCAGCCCAGACAGTACTGTTGTAAAACTGGCCAGCAGTGTCAACCATCGGATTTTTGGTGGTGTTTTTTGGCCGCACTGTGGGGCATGTGGGATGTGGAATGGAACCCGCACTCCCTGCAGTGGAAGCGCAGAGTTTTAACCACTGGATTCCAGCAGTTTGTTTAAATGGAAAATTGCTCCTAAAGGGAAATGCCTGCATTTCTCTGGTTTTACAGTAAGGCTAAAGATTTCCACAGATGGTGACAGCATGGCATGAAGACACAAATATTTTGAAACTTCCCCCATCGACTTTGCTTTTCAGTTTCTTAATGTAATACAACCAAATCCAAGTTCATGATATATCTCCATGGAAAGAAGAGAATGAATAGGCAGAAGTCAGAAACAAATGGGGCATGTCCACAAAATGCCATGCTGAAGTTTGTGGTTTCAAGCTTGGAATGCTTTTTCCCAGAGGAAAACAGTAATGTTTAAAATGGTCGTTAGATTTCTAGGCTAGACCTCAAAATTCTATATATGTTATATTATGGCTGAAATACCCATATCTTATAGTTAAAACTTAGTAGGAAACAAACTGTCATTCTACAAAAATAATTTTTACAGAAACAAAGGAAAAACAATTTCAGAACAGAAAATAAGACAAGTTTTATTCATCTAAATCACTAGTACTTAAAAAAAAACAAACCCCAAACACACTTAATAGAAAGTAGAAAAGAAGCCATTAACTTTTAGGAAGATTTAAATAGGTACTTCTGAATACTTTCAAAGAGTTTAAGGACTTGAAGTCACTCGTACTTTTGGTCTAATTTTAGTTCACAATGTATGGCCTTTTTTCAATACAACCACAGCTCTAAAAGGTCCGTGGTTTAACATCAGCCATGGTTAGGCAGGGCTTGGGCTAGTACACAGAATTAAAAGAGGGAGAGATATTATTGAACTAACTATGTGCTAATTGGAAAGAAGCTCTGGGGAAAAGGTGAAGGAGGACAAAATTAAAAAAAGATAGTCTGGTGGAATTACTTTGCTTGGCATGGTGACAGACAGTGGTGAGCAAAAAGAATGGCGAAGGTAAAGAAAGCTTGGGTCTGCCAGTGTCCTGGCCTGCAGAATGGCTCCTCTGAGCCTCAGAGCTTGGGTTCTGTACCTGGTGTTGGGAAAGGCACGCAAGGCACCATGTGTATCCCACCACTCACATACTCGCATATAAATTTTATTGAACTAACTATGTGCTAATTGGAAAGAAGCTCTGGGGAAAAGGTGAAGGAGGACAAAATTAAAAAAAGATAGTCTGGTGGAATTACTTTGCTTGGCATGGTGACAGACAGTGGTGAGCAAAAAGAATGGCGAAGGTAAAGAAAGCTTGGGTCTGCCAGTGTCCTGGCCTGCAGAATGGCTCCTCTGAGCCTCAGAGCTTGGGTTCTGTACCTGGTGTTGGGAAAGGCACGCAAGGCACCATGTGTATCCCACCACTCACATACTCGCATATAAATCCTGCTTTAAGACTGGTGTTTGAAACCTCCTCATGCCTGCTCCATGGTTCTATAGAGGACTGGTATTCATGCTCCTGGACCCTGACTGACCCTGGAACTTGTTTTTTGGCTAACAGAACAGTGTAGAATGACACTGTGTGGCTTCTGAGGCTAGGTTCTAAGGAGCCTTGCAGCTACCACCTGGGTCTCTTGGAACACGTGCTTTGGCTGCCATGCTGGCTTCAAGAAGCCCAAGTCCTTGGAGACTGCCATGCTGTAAGGAAGCCCACAGTTGCTTTCCAGCCACTCCAACCCAGGGGCCAGACGATAGTGAAGAAGATTCAGATAAGTCCAGCCTGATGCACCATTTGGCTTCAACCAAACTCAAAACCTCAAAGAAGCACTGCACAGCTGAGCCTTTTTTATCATCCCTCAGAACTGTATGGCTAGTGGTAAAGAACCCGCCTGCCAAAGCAGGAGATGCCTGAGACTAGGGTTCGATCCCTGGGTTGGGAAGATCCCCTGAAGGAGGGCACGGCAACCCACCCTGGTATTCTTGCCTGGAGAATCCCATGGACAGAAGAGCCTGGCAGACTATGGTCCATAGGGTTATTTTATTTATTTATTTTTGGCCACACTGAGTGGCATGCAGGATCTTAATCTCCCAACCAGATATGGAACCCATGCCCCCTGCACTGGAAGCATAGAGTCTTAACCACTGGACTGCCAGGGAAGTCCCTGGGGTGTCTTTTATATAACAATACATAACTAGCACCCAGATTAAGCCCCAGTTCCTAGGTGCACCAAAATTTCAGTTCCAAACTACTCTCTACTCCCATGAGGATGTGCTGATTCATCCTTCTGCATGCTCAGCACAAGAGAACATCAAGAATCTCTCTAGCATTTATACTTCAGCTTTTATTAAAAAAAATTTTTTTTAAGATATGCACTTTTATTTTCTTTTTTTAAAAAAATATTTATTTGGCAGAGCTGGGTCTTAGTTTCAGAATATGGGATCTTTAGTTAAGAGCATGTGGGATCTAGTTCCCTAACCAGGGATGGAACCCAGGCCTCCTGTATTAGGAATGCAGAGTCTTAGCCACTGGACCACCAGGGAAGTCCCTATACCTCAGCTTTTAGACCTCAATTAGTTTCTTTTTGGATCTTACTTGTGGATCCCCTTTGCTAGGTTTGAAGTTTTGCAATTACAATTAAGGAAAATAAGTTAAGTAATAACAATCATGAGCCTCTTGAATGAATAAAGGTAACATTAGCTACTGGTAGCATTCTGGTGGAACCCGGGAAGTTACTGTGGGCCAATGTTCCAGAGCTGACTGGAAAAACAGCTTCCGGTTACTACCATTTCACTGCTCTTAGTTAAAATCATGTTTCTCCAGGATCTCTTTCTAAGAACTGGGTCCTTCTGGGGACATAGAACACAGTACAGGTGTTTTTCAGAGACTGGCTTAAAGAACTCAGTAAAGAAAGACAATCTGGGCACTCTGCCTGCGAAACGACTTTAGCAGAGCAGTCGTTTTCTTGCTGAGTTTTCACAGGATTGTTGTTGTTGATAGTGAGGAGGCTGGTAGACTCACGCTGAACAATCACACACAGGATGGCAGTCAGGACAACACAGTCATTGAGCTGATAGAGATTCCAGTTTCACCAATTCCCTCCTCTCCGAAGAAGGAACAAAACATGTTAATTATGTTAATTGAGCTGATAAGACACAAAGAATTTGTCCAGGACAAATTAGCTACCCCCACAGGGTAGATAATCAACGGGAATTGCTTTCTTCCTTCTCCCTGGAATGCCTCATGAAACACAGATGGTACTCAAAAATGTCTGCCGAATGAATGAATCTATGACTTAGAAGTCCTGAAACTGAGTAGCTTGGAGTCAGGTAACCCACAGAGATACTATAAATAGCCGGACTGAAAACAGCTCCATTCATGGTGTAACTGAGTCACACCCTAGCTAACTATACAGGGTAGTCATCCAGAATGGAAAGGGGCAAAAGTATAGAATGTCATCAGGATATCATCAGGTTAAAAAAAAAAAAGCATCTTTATTTCCAGAGTTTATGGATGCCCTGTATATTAAGACCGAATATTTCTGATCTTTTACTGGTTTGATCTCAGAGGATGTAACAAATCTTTGTTGTGTGTTGGAAGGCTTTGTTCAAAATCCTGTGTGAGGACTTCCCTGGAGGTCCGTTAGTTAAGACTTCGCCTTCCGATGCAGGAGGTAGAGGTTGGATCCTGGGTCAGGGAACTAAGATCCCACCTGCCTCATGGCCAAAAAAAGCAAAACATAAAACAGAAGCATTATTGTAACAAGTTCAATAAACACTTTAAAAATGGTCCATGTCAAAAAAAAAATCTTTAACAAGAATCAAACCAACATCATAAAGCAATTATCCTTCAATTAAAAATAAATAAAATTAAAAAAAACTTAAAAAAAAAAAACCTGTGTGGCATAAACCCTATGGTCAGCACTGCCAAGGAGTCTTGCACAGAAGAGGGACTCAGAAGTGACAAAGGTGCTTGTGAACTGGACTGTGATAGTTGGTTTCTCTTGGGTCCCCAAAGGCATGGCGAAGATATAAGCACTGCAGACCCAAGGCCCAGCAGTCAATGGCAGGGCAAGTGGAAGCAGAACAAGAAGAGACCTGACCCTGCCCCTGTAGCCACAGACTCCCAGATCTTTCTCACGAAATATTTTCCCTGAGGGGCCTTGCCTTTCTTTTCTCTCTGCTTCACCATCCAACCCCTGCGGAGTCCCTGGAGGACCTGAGAGTAATGTTCTTCATAATACTGAAATCCCAATTCCCAAGTGATGAAATTAGGAGGTGTGGCCTTTGGGAGGTGATTAAGTCATGAGGGCAGAGCCACAGTGAATAGGATTAGTGTCCTTATAATAAAGGAGAGCCCAGAGAGCTCCCAAGCCCCTCATGTCAAATGAGGCCACAGAAGCAGATGATCATATAGGAACTAGGAAATGGGTTCTCACCAAACACTGAATCTGCCAGCATCTTGATCTTGGACTTCCAGCCTCCAGAACTGTGAGAAATCAATGTCTGTTGTTTCTGAGTCACCCAGTCTCAGATACTCAGTCTGAGTATTTTGTTACAGCGGTCCAAATGGACAAGACAGTTCTCCAGTTGTCCTTGTGATGAGGTCAAGAAATAACAGAAGTTGGTGATGGTTAATTAACCACCAAGTAAGGAGCCCAGCCTGCTATTAAAGTTAGGCTAATTGAAGAATATGATTGTCCAATAAACCTTTGGGGGAAATGACAAAAGGAAAGTTCACATGTATGTCACTGACTAATTTACATCTCTGGACACTCTCTAATCATCTTCCAGGATCCTCAGAAAACACTTCAGCCAACATTTTTCAGAAGAGTTTACCAAGAAGGAAGGTGATAATGATTTCACTAACCAGGAAGAAAGGAAAGGAGGGGATTGGCATTGGGCCTCTAAAAGAAATCAAAAAAGAAAGAAATCGAGTTCTACTGTTACCACCACAAAACAATAACAAAAGGATTACAAATTTAAAGGCACCTTTGAAGCCTCTGGGCTTCCTTGGTGGCTCAGAAGTTAAAGCATCTGCCTGCAATGCAGGAGACCTGGGTTCCATCCCTGGGTCAGGAAGATTCCCTGGAGAAGGAAATGGCAACATTCTCCAGTATTCTTGCCTGGAGAATCCCATGGACGAAGGACCTGCTGGGCTACAGTCCATGGGATCGCAAAGAGTCGGACATGACTGAGCGACTTCACTTTCACGTTGAAGCCTTTAGATATATTTTAATTGCCTCAAAGTTCTCACAAATCATGATGCAAGAAGCAGTATTTAAAGAAAGGGAGTACATAAAAAAAAAAAAAAAACAAAGTTGCAGGTCAGAAATGCTAACTGTTTTTTTTAGAAAACAATCTTTTTTTAATTAGAAAAAAATTCTTTCAATTGAAGTATATTGTGATTCACAATATTATATTAGTATATAAAAACTTTAAATCTGAAATAATTATAGATTCACAGGAAGTTGTACAACTTAGTACAAAATTAAAATCAGGAAATGTACAATACATAGACTGTATTCAGATTTCATTGGTTTTACATGCACTCATTTGTGTGTGTGTGTCGGGGGACGGGGGAGCTCTGTGCAAAGCTGTCACATGTGTAGCTTTGAGTAACCACCACTGCAATCAAGATACTGAGTTCTACCATCTCCAAAAGTTTCCCTCAGGTTATTCCTTTATTGCTACACCCATTCCTCTCACCTCCCCCATCTGAACCCCTGGCAATAAGAAGCTATTCTCCATCTCTAGAATTATGTTATTCCATTAAAGTTATATAAACAGAGTCATACAGTATGTACTCTTTTGCAACTGGATTTTTTTTTTTTCCCACTCAACATAATTCCCTGAAGATATGTCCATCTTGTTGTGATATGTACAATATGTCTTAAGTCAGCTCAGGTGGCTGTAACAGAGTACTACAGACTGGGTGGCTTAAACAACAGAAATGTATTTCTCATAGTAGTGGAGCCTGGAAGTCAAAGATCAAGGTATGGCACATTGGGTTCTTGGTGAAGGCCCTCTTTCTGGCTTCAGACAGCTGCCCTCTTGCGGTGTCCTCACCTGACCTTTCCTCTGGGTATAGGATGGTGACAGGGGAGGGAGGGAGAGGAAGAAAGAGGGAATGCAAGCACACTCTGGCATCTCTGCCTCTTTTTTATAAGAGCACCAGTCCCACAGTGAGGGGCCCATCCTCCAAACCTCATCTAAACCTAATAACCTCCCAAAGGCACCACCTCTAAACACCTCACACTGGAGCAGGGAGGGATTAGGGTTTCAGCATATCAACTTTGTGAGTCCAAAACATTGAGCCCATAATACAATAGTTTGTTCTATGGTATAGTGTGTTCATGGTATGGATGTACCGTCGTTGAACCAGTCATCACTGAAGGACATTTGGGTAGCTTTCAGTCTTTGACTATCACAAATAAATCTTCTATGAGCCTTTGTATACAAGTTTCTGTGTGAAAATAAGCTTTCATTTTTTTCTGTGAAAAATGCCTGAGTGCAAGGTCTAGGTTGTATGGTAAATCCATTTTTAGTTTTAAAAGGACCTGCTCAACTGTTTTCCAGAGTGGCTGCATCATTTTACATTTCCAGCAGCAACATAGGAGAAATTCCCTTTCTTTACATCCTCTCCAGCATCTGGTGTTTTTAAAATTTTAAAAATTTTAGCCATTCTGATAGGTGTATGGTACTATCTCATTGTGGTTTTAATGTGTATTTCTGTAATGGCTAATTATATTGAACAACTTTTCGTGTGCTCATTTGCCATCTGTATACTCTTTTCAGTGAAATATCTGTTCATGTCTTTTGCCAATTTTCTAATTGTATTATTTATTATCATTAAAATTGAGAGTTCTTTATATATTACAGATACAAGTACTTTGTAAGATGTATGATTTGCAAATATTTTCTTCCAGTTGTTAACTTGTCTTTTCTTCTTCTTACCAGGGTCTTTGGCAGAGTAAAGCTTGAAATTTTGACGTGGTTTCATTTTAAAGTTAAAAAAAATATATAGTGATCTCCCAGCCTACCCTGTATTCCGTGCCAAATAAGGGCATGTACATATTTCGTCCATCTGTCTGCCCATCCATCCATTCATCCAATGTTTTTATTAAACACTTACTACGTTTCAGGTTCAGAGTCAGGTCCTAGTGATGTGAAAAGGAATAAAGTACAGTTGCCTTTAGGTGTCCATAATCTAGCAAGGACAGGGACTTGGAGCATGTGCCTTCTATGAAATGTGGTAAGGGATGGAAAGCAGGTTGTGGGAGCCCAAGATAGAGGACTTGCTCTGACCGGGGCAGGTGGGAACACTGACCTTGCTTGCCTCTTTTCACACAGCTTCTCAAGGACTGTCAGTTATGGGTGAGATGAAACCCTAGTATTATTCTAGCTATACGTAGGTCATGGTATCTTTCGTAAAAACATTTCCACCTATTCTTCTCATGAAAATTACCACTCATTCATTTTCTAGAATATTCTTTCCACATCCCCCACTGACTAATACTCCAACTGAGATCCTATGAGATTAACGGAGAATTCACCCCTGGATGTGATCATTTTTCAAAAATAAAATGACACCTGTTAGTTCAACAGGTGGTCTTCACTAAGAAGTTCCGGCATCAAGGAAAGGTGTAGCTGGGTCTTGTTGCATAACAGTCCTTGGTCTTAATATAGCAACGTCACCCAAGAAGCTTAAAGGACTGGACTCACATGACAAGCTGCCTCATTTTGCACTGACTCTTCAAAGAAGGCAAGACAAGATTTATTATGCAGTGGCCTATATTCCGAGTAAAGTATATGTTCCCTCCCCAGGGACCTAGAAGAGTATGTCCAATGACACATTTGGGAGGAACCTAGGGATTCTTAGGGGCTTCCCTGGTGGCTCAGACAGTAAAGAATCTGCCTGCAATGCGGGAGACCAGGGTTCGATCCCAAGCTTAGGAAGATCTCCTGGGGAAGGGAATGGCAACCCACTCTAGTATTCTTGCCTGGAGAATCCCATGGACAGAGGAGCTTGACGGACTACAGTCCATGGTGTCACAAAGAGTTGGACATGACTGAGCGACTAATGCTAACACTTTAGGGATTCTTAAGTGAGAAAAGAGGATCAAACTTAGAATTCCCTGGTGGTCCAGTGGTGAAGACTCAGCTTCCAGTGCTTCCACTGCAGGGGGCAAGGGTTTGATCCCTGGTCCTTGTTCAGGGAGCTGTGCATAGCTGCTGCTGCTGCTAAGTCGCTTCAGTTGTGTCCGACTCTGTGTGACCCCATAGACAGCTATGCATAGCAGGCAAGGCCAAAAACACAAAACAAAGGAAAAATCTTATATATATAAAAAAAAGGATGGAACCAGTGGTTTAGGTCAAGAATCTTTTAAGTAGAAAGCTTGATCAAATTATCATTATAACAAATACTTGAGGCTGAAAACGTGAGAATGCTTTCTGTTCTTATGTCTAATCAGGACTTCATTCTATAAATTCTCCCTTGGTGACGTTGCTCCCTTATATTCTCCCTTTCTTCCTATTCCTACTTCAGTTTGGTGTGGGAACACTTGACATATCCAGCTTCAGCTTCTCTGCCCCCTGCCCCAACCCATCCTGTATACTCTAGACTGAAAGTTTGTGTCCTCCCAAATTCATGTGTTGAAGCCTAATCCCCAATGTGATGGCATTAGGAGGTGGTTAGGTCCTAGGGGTGGAGCCCTCAAGAATGGGATCAGCGCCCTTATAAAAGAGACCCAAGAGCTCCCTCGTCTCTTCTACCTTGTGAAGACATGGTAAGAAGGTTTCTTCCATGAAGCAGAAAGCAGAACATTACAGTACCTCAAATCTGCTGGTGTCTTTATCTTGAACTTTCAGCTTCCAGCCCCACGAGAAGTAAACGTCTGTTGTTCATAAGCCACCCAGGCTTGTGGCATTCTGTGATAGCAGCATAAGCTAAGAAAGCTAGATTTATATCCCAAATGCAACAGTTCCTCCTGTCACTCCCTGCTTAGAAATTTTTAGTTGCTCCCCACTGCTTACAAAATAAAGTCCAAATACTTCATTTTCCACAATCAGCTTCAATCTACTTTTCTTTTTTTCTTCTTACCTTTTAGTCTCTCCCATTTGTCTATATTTAAACACCATAGTCAATGGATGGCCAACTCCATGACGTCAAGGACTGGAGTCTTGCATATTCACCACTGTATTCCTGCTTTGTTTTGTTGATAAATGATCAAATTGTCCCCCCCCAACCATTATTTCTAAAACTCACTGTTTCAAAAAATTCCCTGGCCATTTCTACCCCACCCTGCCCACAAGTTTCCATATACTAGGTTTTTTCTTCTCCCTCATCCCCACAGCTACCCCCACCAGAAACCCATTCCCCCCTCTCCCCATGATCCTAACCATATCTGAGACCTAACCATATCTCCAAGTTTGACACAAGCTGCAACTTTGAAGGCTTCTGGAACTTTCTAGCCCACCAAGGTGTCTTCCTTCTTAGAAGAGCTATTGTACTGTTGGTGGCTCAGAGGTTAAAGTGTCTGCCTGCAATGCGGGAGACCAGGGTTTGATCCCTGGGTCGGGAAGATCCCCTGGAGAAGGAAATGGCACCCCACTCCAGTACTCTTGCCTGGAGAATCCCATGGACAGGGGAGCCTGGCAGGCTACAGTCCACGGGGTCACAAAGAGTCAGACACGACTGAACAACTTCACTTTCACTTTTACTGTTGGCACCAGTCATCCATTTGAAAGAAAGTGTTAGTCATTCAGTCTCGTCCAACCCCTTACGACCTCATGGTTTGTCCTGGACTCATTCATTTGGTCCACATTTAACAAGACAAACAGAACGCAGGCCCAGCAGTAGAGAAGCTCACAGTCTAGAAGGCATCTACCACATATTGCCTCATGTTGGGTTAATCACTTTTTGTGTATGTCTTGTCTCCCCAGTTCTATGATGGCAGAGGCCATTTTTGAATCTAGCATTCTTTCTTTCTTTTTAAAAAAACTTTTTATTTTGTATTGGGGTGTAGCTGATTAACAATGTTGTGATAGTTTCAGGTGAACAGCAAGGGACTCAGTCATCCATAGGCAGAGGCCATGTTTTAAACTTGCCACCCCCTCACATCCAGCTCTTTTCATGGTGTTCAATAAACATCTTTTGAATCATAACCAACAGGACCTTATGGGGCATTCCTGGGGTAGGCCCCTCCCCTGTACCCTTAGCTTTAGGCTCCTCTCCGGAGGAGATGGGGCCTTTGGAAGGTGATACCCAGATAACAGTATCAGAGTTGTTTTACAGATGTGAAAACTCTCCACCACATGGCATTATGTTATCTACTGACCCTGAGCAGATAGCCTCCAGGCCTACTGGAGCCTAAGGATTGATAATGTTAACCTTGTGACCATCAGCCAATCAGAGAACTGTGCATAAGATGATTACAGACCTCGCAACCTACCTCCCTCACCTGTCCTTTAAAAATACTTTCCTGTTTCAAACTGAGTGAAGTAAGACAGAAAAAGAGAAATACCTTATGATATCGCTTATATGGGGAATCTAAGAAGAAAAAAAAAACCCAGCAATACAAATGAACTTATTTACAAAACAAAACAGACTCATAGGCCTAGAGAACTATTTTATAGTTACCTGGTGGGGAGGGATAATTAGAGTTTGGGATTGACATGCACACACTACTCTTTAAAATAAATAACAAACAAAAGGACCTACTGTTAAAAAACAATAGATATGGCAGAAACCAGTAAAATATTGTAAAGCAACTATCCTCCAATTGAAAATAAATAAATGAAGACGGGACAAGAGAATGAGATAGATGAGATGAGACTGGCCATGTGTTGATAATTCTCAAGGCTAATCCCCCATGGGGATTTATTACACTAGTCCTTCCACTTTCGTGTAGGTTTGAAATTTTCCATAATAAAAAAAAGTTAAAAAAGAAAGTTTCTGAAACCCAGTTGGGGTTTCTTCCGCACTAGCTGGCCCAGATGACTTGTGTAAAGCCTTGTGATAAATGCCACACTTTTCCTTCACGACAAGCTGGTTGTCAGTAGATTGGCTTTACTGCACTCAGGGGAGTAGACCCAAGTTTGGCTTGGTAACAGAATGATTAAAATAATAATTTGATTTGATATTTTTCCCTCTCTGTAGTTTTCTTCCTCCAGCCAGATAAAATAATTCCTATCACCCATACATAATACTTAGGAGATGGCTCTCATTATTCTTATTTTATCAATGAGGAAACTGAGGCGAAGAATGGTGAAGTAACTTGTTCCCAGCTGCAAGGGAGTCATAGTTGCTTCATTCAAAATAGAGGCTGAACATTTTTGGAAGCAAAGACGGAGCTATCTCCATGGTGCTAGTATTTAGATCTCTCTCTCTCAGACGCTGAGTACAAATTGTGCCCGTTACACACACATACAGACTTCATCAAAGCTGCAAAGAGGGACATGTATATGCTTGGAGTCAGAGTTTGGTTTGTGCAGTATAATTAATATCCTTCTATTCAAGATCAAGTTGTGCAAAAGGTAACATGTGAAAGATACAAAAACATTCCAGAGAGGAAGGAGTGGGTGGCAGTCAGTGAGCTGCAACATTTTTCCTTTCATAGAGCAATTCTGGTGGAAGAAACAGCATTGCTGCCTTTTTTCTATTTTCGTCCCAAAGTAACGCTTAACTAATCCAATTATTATTCAAGAGAAGGTATATAGCCACAAAGCTTCATTTAATCTCCAAGTTTTGCAAAACAACAAACTAACCTGCAGTAGAGGACACAGATGGGTGGTCTGCTGGCACGACTGAATTCATATAAAGGGTTTACAGATTTTTCAGTTTAATTTGCAATGCACAGAAATGAGTATTTCGAACATCTGTGAGGAAAGAGGAATGAGGAAAAACAAACCCTCACACACTCAACCCGGCTTAACAAATAGAACAGTACCAATAGCCTAAAACCTTCTAGGCACACACTGTAAGACGGGCATTTCACACAAAAGTCTGGATGGCTAGCCTCTCTGGAAAAACCTGGCACCCCTGGGCCTGCATTCCTCTAGGGAAATAATTAGTAGGCCCTGCATGGAGTCGCCCCTCCAGTTTCACCATGTCCCCCACTATGTCTGGCTGTCTTCCTTCATCTACTAGGCCTGTCTGGCCCTGAGGAGTCTTGAGGTTATAACCTTCGGCCCGTGTGTTTCCTTTCAGGGTTGGTTATTTCCCCTTTGCCCTATTCAAGCCCTTCATTTCCCCAGTTCTCCTGTGTTTGCTTTGGGGCATCTCTTTTCTGGGTGAAGCAAGATCTTTAAGAGGCACTGGGTTCTATGGAGATCTGCAGAAAAGAAAGTGTCTCTGCCCTCAGTGGACATGTACCCATGGAGGTACTGACCTGTGTACACATGTATGTATGTTACGCAAGACAGGAAGCAATGGAAAAGAGAAAGGGCCGCGGGAGCACAGAGCAGGCAGAAACTGCGTGTCAGGCAGAGTTCTCAAAGAAACAGAGAACCAATAGGGTTCTGTGTATGTGTCTTTTTTATTGATACGTCTTTCTATCTATCAAGAGATAGATTTTAAAGAATTGGCTCATGTGATGTGGATGCTCAGAAGTTTGAAATATGCAGGGTGGGCTGAGAGGCTGGAGACCCAGAGAGGGGCTGCTGTTGCAAAACCCTTCTTCTTTTGGTAGGCTACAGTCCATAGGGTCGCAAAGAGTCAGACACGACTAAAGCAGGCACGCATGCATGTACATTATGGACGATGATTATCTGCTTTATTCAAAGTCTACCGACTTAAAAGTTATTCTCACCTGAAATGTATCTTCCCAGCAATGATTGGATCTGATCAAATACCTGGGTACCATGGCTGAGCCAAAGTGGATACATCGCAGGCTGCATTGGAGTGTGCAGGTGTTGCTTGTGTCTGTGTGTAGGTTCAGGTAGGGATCTGAGAGGTGGGAACACAGAGGAGGAACATTTTGTGGGGAGGAAACACTGTGAAAAGAAGGAACAGAGGTGGAGAAAAACAGAGTCGGAGTCTGTTCAGAGTACTGCGCAGTGCAGCAGAGAGGCGAAAAGTGCCAGGAAGGAGCTGGACACACGCGGCAGGGGGCAAAGCGCACAAGTGGGTTGGGGAATGGTGGGGAGCAGCAAGCTAGGTTGGGAAGGACCTTGGCAGCAATGGGAGGTGTCAGAGGTTTCTGAGAAGTGGTGCACTAGGACTCTGAAGAAGAAAACTCTGGCAGATCTGTAAAGGCTTGGGTAGATGTGGGAGGAGGGAGGGAGCAGAGGCAGTGGGGAAGCTCCTGGGATAATCAAGAGCAGGCTTGAGCCATGTTCCAACCATCTGGGAGAAGATAGTGTTTGTTTCTTTTTTTTTTTTTTTCCTCTTGTGGGAAAAGACAGCTTATAAACATGTATATTGCTCTTAAATTGACACTAATGCCAAAAAAAAAAAAAGAATGCTCACTACTAATGTGCAAATTAAAAAAAAAAAAAG
>SJXQ01004043.1:70301-112533 GCA_006408695.1 Aepyceros melampus
GCGGCCTCCTTTGTGTGGTGTCGGGTGGCTGGGCGGCGCTGCGCCCCCCGAGCGGGGGAAGACGGGCCGCCGAGGGCCCGGAAACGGAGATGGATGGGCATCTTGTTCTTCCTGGGCTTCCTTCCCCGGGGCTTTTTTTTTCGTTCCAGCCCTGTTTCCGCAGCCTCGGGTCCGTGGCCCGCGAGGCCGCGTTTCCGGAGTGGAAAGTTTTGTGACGCAGAAGATTCGAGGAGGAGTGGGGGGGGGGATGGAGAGGAGGGAGGAATGTGCCGCTGCGTGCGCGGTGGCGCCGGGCTCTGGAGATCGAGGTGGAACGCGGCGAGGTTAGCGACCCGGCACGGCCGGCTCCACCTCACGTGGTCGCAGTAGTCAGTGTGGAGGTTTTGCTCCGAGCCACGCGTCGTTTTGGGAGGTACCACGGAGTGTACCAGTGTCCTCAGGTTGGGGACGTTTGGTGCGGGGCTCGGCCTGGGAAAAAATGCCTGAAATGTGGCTTCGGAAGAAATAAGGAATTTTGTTGATTGACTTGTTGCTGCTTGCGGACTGAAAATTTTGAAATCGGTCAGAGGCCCCGGGTTTGTCTTAATTGGAACCTCTCGTAAGGGTTTAGAGGTAGAGGACCGGAGGGCGCGTGATCGCAGAGGAGGGGTTCTGGGCGGAGATGGCAGAAGTCTGCATCCCTCAGCAACAGTGGCACCACGCTTCAGAAAAGCTCTTCAATCGATGCTTTGTTGCTTTTAAGTAACTATTGCGTACCGCGAGCTCCAGAATTCTGAAACGAACTTGATTGACATAAATGAATTGTTAATAGATTTTCAGTGTGTGTAGTATTTTTTAGGGACTCGGCTGTTTGGGGGAGAGCATTTTTTCCATTAATGAATCAGAATAAATCTTCGAAATGCTGACATGTTCTGTGTTAAATGGAGCAGAGACATTAAAAAAAATCTGGTTATCAAGAACATGGCCAGTCCCCAGTTTTAAAATTTAACATATAGGTGATGCCGGTACCTATTTAAGATTATAAGCAGGAATAAAATTTGAGATCGAAATAACTGGAAAAAAATATACACAGTCGTTAGAATTAAGCAGCAAGCAAATTCACAACTGAGAAAATTGCATTAATGTCACCCTAGCAATTTACAGTAGCATTTGAAGTGCTCTACGTATTTTGCCAAGTGTAAAATTAATAACAAAACGTATTGCAATAAAGTACAAAAAGGAAGTTTTTGTGCCTTAAAGTATTAGTCTGTTGCTGAGACAATCGTGCAGAGAAAAAACAGCGCAGCGTTTTGTTAATAGAAGTTAGGAAACGAGCTGCCTCCAAAGTGTTACTGTATTCATTTTTTTCTTTAAGATTTAGCATCTTCCAGTTTTCAGTGGTTACATTGCTTGCAACTTTACAGTATACAATTTTAAGCTTTTAACAGAGGACTTAAACGTTGTGGTTTATTGGAAACACGTGGCAATAGTGCCGTGTGGCTGGTTACATTTTTTTTTTAAAAGGAAACACCGCTTTTGGCACATAGTTTGCTCCTCGTTGCTTGTAAATAGTTTGTTTTGCCATTACAAAATTCGATGAAGCACTTCTTTTTAGAATGTTGTGGCTGTAGGTTACCAGTGTAAAGGGATGGATAGAAATGGAGATAAAAGGCAGTAAAATGTGCCATTTATGTCCAAAGTGTTCTCAGCTTAACTGTGAAAATGGAAGAATTAAATAGGTACCTACTTAATATGGTTGTGTAGTGGTTATACTGTAAATTTTTGTTCGAAGAGTACTACTTTAATTGCAGTATTTAGAAATGAAAGCTAAGAAATGGTGGATACAAGTTTTGTTCTGAATATTTCTCAGGTGTGCTCTGTAGGTTTAGAATAATTCCAAGTAAAAAACATCTCCAAATGTTTGGAGCTAAAATGAATCCACTGACTATTTGACATTTTAAAATAATTTAAGTTTTTTGAGCTTTTACAATGGAAAAAGTTACAGGGAGAATTCATTTTGATTATGAATTTGGACCCGGTTTCTCCTAGATAGCGCCACCATCTTGGTTAGGTACCTTCTGCAGTGTATACTGTAGTATTTTGCGTTTGCTCACATTCTTAGTGACTAAGTTTTCCTTAGTGTAATGTTTCTGCGCATGGGCTGCTAACCAAAATTTAACTCTCTTCTAGTTTGCTGGCCTAGACCTGAACTCTTCAGATAATCAGAGTGGAGGAAGTACAGCCAGCAGTAAGTAAAATATTTTATGCATTTACTGAATATTAGAGCTTTTAAAAAAATTGTCGGAATATAGTTGATTTACAATGTTGTGTTATTGAGTATTATAACTATAATAACTTAATGTTTCATTGGGTTTATTTAAAATTTAGGAATTTCCCTTCCAGTTTTCACTATGTAAAGAATGTGGGTAGCGTTGTGGTCTTTTGATAATGAGAAGGAGTAGTTTTCTTGAGTGAGAACAATCGTTAAGGACCTTATACAACACACAAATTATAGAGTTTGATTATGTCCATTATGAACCCTGAACATAGCTTAAAGGTGGTGGGAATGTATATTTCACTATTAAGAGTGAATTTACTGGAATTTGAATAAAGAGAATGTTCACATATTCACATACATCAGGTACAGCCACTCCTTTCCCATGAAGAACATGAGAGTTACTAATAGAACAAAGCTATAATGAATCTCGAAGTGGTGGTTAGGATTTTAAATGCTGATTTTTTTTTTTTTCCTGAAAAGAAGGGTTTTTTTTCTCTTGAAAGGGTTTTTTTTTTTTTTTTTTTTTTTTTGAGACATGGTAAAGATTAAGGTGTAGGGGCTCTTGGTGGTTTATTATTGGCAGTAGACCTCCTTCAGCTCAGATCTCTTCCTTTGAATTAACCGAAAGAAAAAATGTAACAAGTATATNAAAGGGTTTTTTTTTTTTTTTTTTTTTTTTTGAGACATGGTAAAGATTAAGGTGTAGGGGCTCTTGGTGGTTTATTATTGGCAGTAGACCTCCTTCAGCTCAGATCTCTTCCTTTGAATTAACCGAAAGAAAAAATGTAACAAGTATATTGAATGTGTTAAGGTCTGAAAGCACTGTTTCTTCAAGCTCTGTTTATTGCATGGTTAAGAGATGTTTATTTTTAGGCAGGAAGGGCCTCACTGGGCAGTTACTTGGTATTTGTTTTAAATTTCACTTTGTCAGGCTAAGAATCTTTTAGTAACTGACCATTCTAATGGAGATCTTTAATATTTAATTCAACCCAGAAGTGAAGAGGTTAAATTGCAGATTAGTAATAAAGCAAGTTGATGTTATTAGTTGGATATATATTACTTGCTTTTGTTCTCACTTATAGTCTAGGCTGTGTTTTTATTTGCATACAGAGCAACAGTTTACTTTCCTTAAACAGTGCAAGTGTCAAAACCCACAGTTCTTGAAATCATTTCACTCTGCAGCTTTTCCCATATAACATATGTACGTATGTTTTGGATTTAACCAGAGCAGGAACAAAAAAGCTTCTTAGTGACTAGATACACAATTTGTTACTTTTTTAGGTTGTTACAGTAATACTTATGCTCCATAAGAGACATGTTAATATTTTGTTATGTCTTTGCTAGATTGTTGTAGTAACAATGTTGCAACTCATTTGTTATTTATGACAATTCTCTGAAATCATAGCAGACTTTTTGAAAATAGTGTGTTAAATTGGCCACTAGTGGCAAATTAAATTTATTCGTGGATTTCAACTATTACGTTCCAAATCAAGTCAAATCTGTTCTTCCCCTTTTAAAATTCATGTTATTAAAGCAATAACTCATTTAAAATAGAAGTAGACCAGACTAGAAGACTATAGATTTAAATTTTTTCTTTCCAGGACACTTTTAGCATCACAAATTTCGGTAAAAAGCTTTAAAGTTTTTTGAAATGTGAAATTTAACTTTGTCATTTCTTTTAGAAGGGCGCTATATTCCTCCTCACTTAAGGAACAGAGAAGCTACTAAAGGTAAGTTTTTTGAGCAACTTGGTATACTTAATTATTGCTGCATTTAAAAATTGGAGCTTAGGGAAAGTGAGACACCTCGAAGTCTGAACACTGCTCTTCTCTCCTACTGTCAGAATTTCAGTTACTAGGGCTTAGAAAAACTCATCTAATGTCAGATAGAGGAAATCTCTGCATTTCCTGTGTCACACTCTTCTGAGGCCAAGGGCATGGTTTTGTACAATTTCACTAGGCTTGTGCTTAACAAGCATCAGGCATCCTCCTGATAAATGAGAGTGGTTCTCTGGCTTCAACTGCTTCATTTAAATAGGTGATCTGAGATTTTGGAGGAAAAGGGAAGGTCAGGAAAACTAAAAGTCATGAAGAGAGAAGATACTGGATAAAGAAAGCAGGATTAGAAGGGTAGAGAGTCCACAGGAGCACATGATTTGCTGTCATTTGTCTATATTCATAGGTAGTCTGTATTAGCTTCACTATCCAAGGCAATACATGGAATATAAGATCTAGGGAACGGAACTAAAATCCTACATGCCATGGGGCCAAAAACATTAAAAGAACTCCTATATTATATTTAGCTGTCACATCATTGTTTTTAGTTACTGTACAGTCGGATTCTTATTCTTAGAATGTACTAGCTGAAATTGACCCCCATGTGTATTTAGTGCTTTTCCTGCCTTATTGCAATGATAGGAATCAAAGCAGGGAAAGAGGCAGTATCGTATAGGAGTTAGAGCTGAAATAGGTCTTAGAAATCTAACTCAGCTCTTTATTGGTAGCTAAGGCTGTTAATCACCGGGCTAGTAGAGGCATAAGGGAGAAGGAAAGTAACCTAATTAACTTGTAAACTATCTCTGACTATTTAATAAAATGTCACTGAAGCTAGTTAAACCCTCTGCTTGTCTTTAAACCATATACCTGTTGGGCTAATTTATACCTTTGTCATCCCCTCTTACTGAATGTTTATAGCTATACCCTAGGAACCTGTACACTGAGTGTAGGTATCAGGGTTTTCCTTTTTTCTAGGTATTCCTAATTCTCATCTGATATTATGTATTACATGTGAACAGAGCACTGTTCTTAAACTTTTTACTATTGAAACCAAGAAATACTATATTAAACCAAGTAAATTTCTTTCTTTTTTTTTTTTTTAGTAAATTTCTTAATGTTTTAAATGAATATCACTTCTAAGAAACATAGAGACAATGATTGCTCTTTCCTAGTAAACTCATTCACGCCTGTAAAATGAAATTAAATTGTGATGGTCATGTAACAAGACCATAGTCATTGTGTTAAAGGCAAACCTAACTGACCTTTTAGAAGTTATATTCATTCAGAACATTTTCAGACTTGATTGTTTTGTTCAGTGTATAGTATGTTCTAGTACCATGGTAGGAGTGTTTCCGTTGTCCCGCTGGTCCAGAGATGTGATAGTCATTGGAGAGCTTCAAACAGAAAATACAGAAATCATGTTTTAAAGTAGTGTCATTTTCTAATTACTACAATAAAATGAGTTTGCTTTTTTTTTAATTGAAGGATTCTATGATAAAGACAGTTCAGGGTGGAGTTCTAGTAAAGATAAGGATGCATACAGCAGTTTTGGTTCCCGTAGTGATTCAAGAGGAAAGTCTAGTTTCTTCAGTGATGTGGAAGTGGATCAAGGGGAAGGTAAGTGATTTATTATCTTCTTGGCCTTTCTTGCATGTGTACAATAAAGCAATTTAGAAATTGGTCTGTACCCTGACCATTAAGCATGATTATCTTTCCCCTTTAGTGGACCACCTGTTTGGATGTTAAGTATGTCTTTTTAATCATAGATTTTAAACTGTAAGAAGTCTTTACTAAATTTGAACTTACTACACCGAAATTAAGTGAGAATAAGAATATGCCCTTTGGCATAATGAAATCAATTATTTTTATATTTCTCTAATTTTATGTATTCTACTTGAAAAGAGTAAGTTTAGTGAATGGCCTAATTTGGTTGACATTTTTGTGGATATTCTATGACAATTTTTAAACCTTATATTTTTGATTACACAAGTGTGATGAACTGACCTCATGCGCCTAATAGCTGTGGTTAGTCCTGTGTGTCCTGCTTTTTCGAAAACAGGCCTAAAACTAAAAACATCTTAATTCAGGTAAGGATTATTTTCTACCTTTTATCCAAAGTCTGTCACACAGGTGAGTTGTCCTTTAAGTAGCATCCTAATGTAACCAGGACAATTGATATTTGGTGTGATACTTCCTTTTTTTCTCTAACACTAAAAATATTTTGATGAAAACATCTAAAGGTGTAAGTTAATGTGCTGGTTTCACATATAAGACTGCCCCAAGGGTTTTTATTTATATATTTATTGAAGTGTAGTTGCTTTACAATATTATGTTTCAGGTACAAAGACTTGATTCTTGATTTTAACATGTATGAGGACTGTATCGGCTATATAATAATAGAGGAGGATACTGAATTTAGAAAATAAAGTTATATAAATGGTATAGTCTGGTTAGAGGGCCTTATTTGTCAAGTAAGAGTAAGCCCGAATTGGACTGGTGACATCCTTGAAATTAGCCATAATGAACCTCTCTCTAGGTACAGTTCTAGTGGTAGGAATCTGATAATAATGGTTAAATAAGATTTTGATTAATTGCTTGTGCTGTTCAGGTTTGATGACGTGGACGAGGTGACTATGACGGCATTGGCGGCCGTGGTGACAGAGGTGGTTTTGGCAAATATGAACGTGGAAATAGTCGCTGGTGTGACAAATCAGATGAAGATGATTGGTCAAAACCACTCCCACCAAGTGAACGCTTGGAACAGTAAGTTTCTGAAATGTATGTTAATTGTGATGAAGCCTTATCAGCTCCGTGTAACAAACTTACCAATCTTCTGATTTCAGAGAACTCTTTTCTGGAGGCAACACTGGGATTAACTTTGAAAAATATGATGACATTCCAGTTGAGGCAACAGGCAACAACTGTCCTCCACACATTGAAAGTGTAGGTATTTTTGCATGACCTTTAAGACAGGGAAGTGTAGATCTTTTCACATCACATCAAGATGAGATGGGCTTCCTAAAGACATACGTAGACTGCCTGCTTTATCTTGACAGTTTTTTAAAGTTAATTTAAAAACCTGACTCGTTTTTTGTGGAAAGGGGGAGAGTGAATTCGGTGTTAGCATTACTAACAATTTGAAATAGAAAATGGGTCGGGTGTTGACCTAAATGGGAAGGAAATCCAAAAGGGAGATGTGTATACATAGAGCTGATTTAACTTTGCTGTACAGTAGAAACTAACACATCATTGTAAAGTAATTGTATTCCTATAAAAAGTAACTTAAAAAGTAAATAGTTAAGCTGAGAGTTGAAATAAACAAGGCAAAAGATTGGGGGTAAAAAAAAATAGTAAGTGGGTCAAACATAGGAAGAACCCAAAACTTTTCCATTGTAGGTTAAGCTTAGGGAGTGGTTTGGTTTTGTTTTTCCTCAAAATGTGTAAGATGATGACTTTTACTATAAAGCAAATTGAAAGTTCAAATTGGTTGATAGTTGTCCTTCCCTTGTTATATTTGTATGAGACAAAATGCTCCAGATAGCATTTCTGCTTGTTTACCCTGATGAATTTCTTGACAGTTCAGTGATGTTGAGATGGGAGAAATTATTATGGGAAACATTGAGCTTACTCGTTACACTCCCCAACTCCAGTGCAAAAGCATGCTATTCCTATCATCAAAGAGAAGAGAGACTTGATGGCCTGTGCCCAAACAGGTAAGCAGACTTGATGAAAGTAAAAAGTTGTCAAGAATACCTTGACTTGGCTTGCTCTAATAAAAACCAATACCAGGAAAATATGCATGGAGCATTTTAAGTTTCATGAGGAAGCTTGAGTCCTGTATGTAGCCTGACTGGTACACCTTGGTAAGGAGTAGCTGCATGGTATCTTTTGTCTTAGCCTTTTGGTTATATTACTTCTAGTGCTTTCATTAGGGTATCTTAGGGATGGCCTATAGAAAGTCATGAGCTTGATACTACTGTTAACAGGTAGATAGGTTTTTGTGATTGCAGTGGTGGGGAAGTCAGAACTATAGAAAATTAGAGAAAGATAGAGAATAGTCTGTGATCCATGGAAATGTGGCCAAAAGAAGGTTCATTGATGGGTAAAGTAGTACCTCCCTATCAGTATATACAATACTTACAAGGAAGTGTTAGAAATTGACACCAGTTTTGAGACAGAATTCCTGCTGTCTTTACACAAGTGCTTCCTAGTGGCTCAGATGGTAAAGAATCTGCCTGCAATGCAGGAGACCTAGGGTTTGATCCCTGGGTTGGGAGGATCCCCTGGATGTGGGCATGACAACTTCAGTATTCTTGGCTGGAGAATCCTCATGGACAGAGGTGCCTGGTGGGCTACAGTCCATGGGGTTGCAAAGAGTTGGACATGACTGCGTGACACATACGTTACACAAGTGAAGCAAAGAACTGAAAACTGCTACAGTATTTGTGACCAAAATTTGCTGTGTGTGTATATATATATATATTTTTTTTTTCTGGTAAAAGAACAAAAACATTTTTTGGCTGATGGACCGTGTGGTCTCTGCAACTACTCTGCTGTTATATGAAAGCAGCCATAGATGATATGTAAATTACTGGTCACAGCTATATTCCAGTAAAGCTTTATTTATAAAGATAAATAGTTTAGACTTAGTTTGCTAACTCTATTACAGGTTGATCAAAGTCATCACTTGATGATATTTTAAAATTAGCCTATTTTTAGAAATTTAATTTGGGAATTAAAGTGAAATTACTAATTAATTGCTAAGTAATCGGGCAATTAAAACACCATCATCTACCAATACATGTTCAAAAGTAATAAGCCAGTTTTTCTGTGTTAAATGAATATGCTTTCTTTAAAATAGGGTCTGGAAAAACTGCAGCATTTCTCTTGCCCATCTTGAGTCAGATTTATTCTGATGGTCCTGGTGAGGCTCTGAGGGCCATGAAGGTAAATATTTCTGTATAAAATGAGAAAACTTTCTAAATGACAGTAAGACTTGCATTCTAATCTATATAATTAGTAACAGCATTTACACGTAATCTATAAATTGCAGAAGGGGATTATGTTGTAATGAACCTTTAAGAGAGGATGTTAACAAGTTTAATAAATTATTTCTTAGGAAAATGGAAGATACGGGCGCCGCAAACAATACCCAATCTCTTTGGTGTTAGCACCAACTAGAGAATTGGCTGTACAGATCTATGAGGAAGCCAGGAAAGTAAGTATGCCTTTCAGGTTATTGGCCTTCTCATTGATTCTGATGAAGTGTTTTATGACCATGTAAAAATCTTGATCTTAAAATTAATAAATTTTTCTTTGCTTATAGTTTTCATACCGATCTAGAGTTCGTCCTTGCGTGGTTTATGGTGGTGCTGATATTGGTCAGCAAATTCGAGACTTGGAACGTGGATGCCATTTATTAGTTGCGACTCCAGGACGTCTAGTGGATATGATGGAAAGAGGAAAAATTGGATTAGACTTCTGCAAGTATGTTAATTTTTAAATGTGTGAAATGCATTTTTTAGTCTTCCAACTTTTTATAAAAGTTAGCTCATTGTAATTTTAATTTGAAGTGATTTTAGTAGAGGCTAAGAATGACCAGACCTTGAGACCAGAGTCAAGTATACAGAGCTAATTTGGCTGTGCGATTTAGCGGCGGAGATCCTGTGCTGTGTCTTATGTAGTGGGTCAGATTGTACGGTGTGAGGAACTAAACTACCTGAATGAATAATTAACTGTGCTTATAGAAATGGAAACTACCTTTTCTCCTCAAATTCTAAGCTGGATTTTTTTTTCATGGCAGGTACTTGGTGTTAGATGAAGCTGATCGGATGTTGGATATGGGGTTTGAACCTCAGATACGTAGAATCGTTGAACAAGATACTATGCCACCAAAGGGAGTTCGCCACACTATGATGTTTAGTGCTACTTTCCCTAAGGAAATACAGGTATTGTTTGGTGCTACAGGTCTTACTTAGGAATTTGTTTATCTCAATAGATGATAAAACAATAATTTTTTTCTTTCAGATGCTTGCTCGTGACTTCCTGGATGAATATATCTTTTTGGCCGTAGGAAGAGTTGGCTCTACCTCTGAGAACATAACACAGAAAGTAGTTTGGGTTGAAGAGTCAGACAAACGGTCATTTCTGCTTGATCTTCTAAATGCAACAGGTATAATTTTAGCATCAGTCTGGTGGCTTAGGGTAATCTATTTTGATCACCTTTAGTGCTTTTCCTTCTCATCTAATACATTCTGTTGAGACAGTCTGTTTGCCTCTATTCGCAAGTTTGCTAAGTGCAAAGAGAACCAAGCCACTATTAGTGACAGAAACCTTGTGATATTTTAACTTTAGGCAAAGATTCACTGACCTTAGTGTTTGTGGAGACCAAAAAGGGTGCGGATTCTCTGGAGGATTTCTTATACCATGAAGGATATGCTTGTACCAGTATCCATGGAGACCGATCTCAGAGAGATAGAGAAGAGGCCCTTCACCAGTTCCGCTCAGGAAAAAGCCCAATTCTCGTGGCTACAGCAGTATGTAAAATTTAATCTTATTTTCTAGGTCAGCATGTTCAACTATTTACTTTGTTTTAAATGGACCATATGTAACAAAAATTATTTTCTAGGTAGCAGCAAGAGGACTGGACATATCAAATGTGAAACATGTTATCAATTTTGACTTGCCAAGTGATATTGAAGAATAGTACATCGCATTGGCCGTACAGGACGTGTAGGAAACCTTGGTAAGTGTGATTACTTACAATCTGGTGGTTTCTGATTTTCAGTGTGATTTCTTACAGCAAAGAACTTTTCAGGGTCTTAGATGAACTCTGATTTTCAAGGAATGCTATTAAAATAGCAGAAGTGGCGGGGAGGGAATCAAGGTTTGTATAAAGAACAAATAGCAAATTGTCTTTTTAAAAAATTGTTCTACTTAATATTCTAATATGAAAGTAAGAATATTGTGCTGCTCTGTGGAAGACCTTAATTTATGTACTTTTTGGAACTGTTTTAGGCCTTGCCACCTCATTCTTTAATGAGAGGAACATAAATATTACCAAGGATTTGTTGGATCTTCTTGTTGAAGCTAAACAAGAAGTGCCATCTTGGTTAGAAAACATGGCTTATGAACACCACTACAAGGGTAGCAGTCGTGGACGATCCAAAAGGTGAGTTAGAAATAATGTGTATTATTAAATAATGTGTATAATGGAGAGGGGCGTGATTTTTAAGGTTATTCAAGTGACCTTCAGTGTCAGCTTTTCACAGCTAAGACCTTAGAAAATTCTTATTATAGAAAAGAAGGGCTGAGTGGAATTGCTTGAATTGGAAAATCAGAAATTGGTCATTGGAAATTTTTAACAAGAATTGGGTTGTTTTTGTGTAAACTAACATTTTGTCCTTATAGTAGTAGATTCAGTGGAGGATTTGGTGCCAGAGACTATCGACAGAGTAGTGGTGGCAGCAGTTCCAGCTTCAGCAGCAGCCGCGCCAGCAGCAGCCGCAGTGGTGGAGGTGGCCATGGAAGCAGCAGAGGGTTTGGTGGAGGTAATGTTAAATTTTAACCTCATACCTTTGGGAAAGGTTTTTTCCTTTTTCATCCTTTTCAAAGAGTAATTTAAAATATTGGGCCCTGTAGATTGCTTTTTGTAATTTTACATCAAAATATTTAAAGGGAAAGGTTGTATTACACAATGGATGACTTAATAATTTTTTTTTTTTAATTCTCATTAGGTGGCTATGGAGGCTTTTACAACAGTGATGGATATGGAGGAAATTATAACTCCCAAGGGGTTGACTGGTGGGGTAACTGAACCTGCTTTGCAGTAGGTCACCCTGCCAAACAAGCTAATATGGAAACCACATGTAACTTAGCCAGACTATACCTTGTGTAGCTTCAAGAACTCGCAGTACATTACCAGCTGTGATTCTCCACTGAAATTTTTTTTTTAAGGGAGCTCAAGGTCACATGAAGAGTCGAAAGGAACAATCAGCAGCCCTGTTCAGAAGGTGGTTTGAAGATTTCATTGCTGTAGTTTGGATTAACTCCCCTCCCAACCCCCATCCCAAACTGCATTTATAATTTGTGACTGAGGATCATTTGTTTGTTAATGTACTGTGCCTTTAACTTTAGACAACTTTTTATTTTGATGTCCTGTTGGCTCAGTAATGCTCAAGATACCAATTGTTTTTGACAAAATAAATTTACTGAACTTGGGCTAAAATCAAACCTTGGCACACAGGTGTGATACAACTTAACAGGAATCATCGATTCATCCATAAATATTATAAGGAAAAAACTTATGCAGTAGCCTGCATTAGGGCTTTTTGATACTTGCAGATTGGGGGAAAACAAACAACAAATGTCTTTGAAGCATATTAATGGAATTAGTTTCTAATGTGGCGAACTGTATTAAGTTAAAGTTCTGATTTGCTCACTCTATCCTGGATAGGTATTTAGAACCTGATAGTCTTTAAACAAGCCATTCCAGTCATGATGAGGTGATGTATGAATACATGCATACATTCAAAGCACTGTTTTCAAAGTTAATGCAAGTAAATACAGCAATTCCTCTTTCAGTGTTTAGGCAGATCATTAATTATGAGCTAGCCAAATGTGGGCATACTATTACAGGGAAAGTTTAAAGGTCTGATAACTTGAGATAGGGTTTTAGGAGAATTCATCTACTTAGACTTTTTAAATGCCTGCCATAAGTGAAATTGAAATGGTAGAATGGCTGACCACACAATGACCAGCCCTCATTAGGGCCCTGGATGATTTTTGGTCTAATAACGCATGCTAGTGTTGATGTTTTTTGGTCAAGAGGGTATGAACAGGAAGAATTAAATGCAGCAGGCTTTCTTTTAAATGCCGATTCATATTACTCTGTTCAAGCTGCGTTGAGATGTTAAACTGGCTTACTATAGACTTTGTAAAAATGGCTCCAGAAGAGTAACAAACTGAAATCTTTGAGATCACACAGGTTGGAAATATGTACATAACTGCACAAGGTGTCAATTCTGCTATACAGTGCAGTTTTAGTCAGTTTTAGTTGCATAGGTTTCCATTGTATTTATAGTCTGTTTATGCTAAATCTGGCCAAAGATGAGCATTGTCCACCACTAAAATGCCTCTGCCACTTTTGAATTCTGTGCTAATTTTGTGGCCAGAATGCGGTGATCAAAATGCTCAATCTTTTTACAGTGGCATAGGAAGATGGCAAAAATTTCCTAAAGTGCAATAGATTTTCAAGTGTATTGTGCCTTGTTCTAAAACTTTTATTAAGTAGGTGCACTTGACAGTATTGAGGTCATTTGTTATGGTGCTATTTCAATTAGTCTAGGTTTAGGCCCTTGTACATTTTGCCCATAACTTTTTACAAAGTACTTCTTTTATTGCACATTCAGAGAATTTTATATATATGTCTTGTGTGCGTGTCCTTAAACTTCCAATCTTATTTTGTCTCTTGGAGATTGTTGAACGCAGCTTGTCTAGGAAGGGGATGGGACTAGATTCTAAAATTTATTTGGGACCATGGGAATGATAGTTGGGAAGAAAACTATTTGCACACGACAGATTTCTAGATACTTTTTGCTGCTAGTTTTATGTAATATTTATTGAACATTTTGACAAATATTTATTTTTGTAAGCCTAAAAGTGATTCTTTGAAAGTTTAAAGAAACTTGACCAAAAGACAGTACAAAAACACTGGCACTTGAATGTTGAATGTCACCGTATGCGTGAAATTATATATTTCGGGGTAGTGTGGCTTTTAATGTTAAGTCATATTAAACTCTTAAGTCAAATTAAGCAGACCCGGCATTGGCAGTGTAGCCATAACTTTCTGATGTTAGTAAAAACAAAATTGGCGACTTTAAATTAAATCATGCCAAGGTTTTGATACACTCGTCTTAAGATATTAATGAAACACTTCAAAACACTGATACGAAGTGTCCATATTCAAATATTGTGTGTTTTGTTTCGTTGTGTGTATTTTTTTTTTTTCCAGTGAATGTCTGGCTCATTGCAATCCTGAAACATGTGGTTATCTTTGTTGTATTGGCATAGTCAGTGACTTGTACATTCAGCGATAGCATTTGAGCAAGTTTTATCAGCAAGCAATATTTTCAGTTAATAAATAAGGTTTCAAAAATCATGTAAGAATGAAGTTAAACTTGCTGAATGTAAAGATTGAACCTCAAGTCACTGTAGCTTTAGTAATTGCTTATTGTATTAGTTTAGATGCTAGCACTGCATGTGCTGTGCATATTCTGATTTTATTAAAATAAAAGTTGAACTGCACAGTCTCTTTTGTTGTTGTCAATTGTGGTTTATTATTAGGTGAAAATAAAGTTGTGGTCTTGCCTGAAGAGTTGTAAGATGTAATTTTTGGGGGTTGCCATCCAGTGCTGATTTTGAAATACCTCTTGGATATAGAATTACCCTGCTACGTTAATAAAAGATGAAGATGGTGTTTGTTTGGAATACAGTGCAAAAAAGCATTTTGGTAATAGATGGAAATCCAAAATATCCTTGTTGATGTAAAGTTTATGATTATAGTTTGAAATTTATGGATGGAGGGGTGGAAACTATTCTTGGAAGCACTTATACATAGTATGATTGAACAATGTAGTAATGAATTGGGTAAAAAAATGCATTAGTAATCTAATGTGCAATAAGTACTTAAAGATCAAGAAAGTTATTTGGAGTTGGGGTGATCAGTTCAGTTGCTCAGTTGTGTCCGACTCTGCGACCCCGTGGCCTGTAGCCAGGCCTCCTTGTCCATCACCACTCCTGGGGGTTTACTCAAACTCATGTCCATTGAGTCAGTGATGCCATCCAACCATCATGCTTCTCTGGCCTTCAGTCTTTCCCAACATCAGGGTCTTTGCCAGTAAGTCAGTTCTTTGCATCAGGTGGCCAAAGTATTGGGAGCTTCAGCCTCAGTCCTTCCAATGAATATTCAGGACTGATTCCCTTTAGGCTGGACTGGTTGGATCTTGCAGTCCAACGGACTCTCGAGTCTTCCCCAACAACACAGTTCGAAAGCATCAATTCTTCAGCACTCAGCTTTCTTTATAGTCCAACTCACATCCATACATGACCACAGGAAAAACCATAGCATTGAGTAGACAGACCTTTGTTGGCAAAGTAATGTCTCTGCTTTTTAATATGCTGTCTAGGTTGGTCATAGCTTTTCTTCCAAGGAACAAGCATCTTTTAGTTTCACGGCTGCAGTCACCATCTGCAGTGATTTTGGAGCCCAAGAAAAGAGTCTGTCACTGTTCCCACTGTTTCCCATCTATTTGCCGTGAAGTGATGGGACCAGATGCCATGATCTAAGTTTTCTGAATGTTGAGTTTTAAGCCAAACTTCACTCTTTCATCAAGAGGCTCTTTAGTTCTTCGCTTTCTGCCATAAGGGTGATGTCATCTGCATCTCTTGAGGTTATTGATATTTCTCCTGGCCATCTTGATTCCTCTTAGTGACTTCCATTTCTTGTTTTCATTGTTGATTCCTTTCTCCTCTGTTTCCCCTACCTATACTTGACTAGGTTGTCTTTAGAATAATTCCAGAAGTAAGATTATTTGACATGGCAGTATGTTTAATTGTATTAAGAATGTTTCTTGTGGAAATGTTTTTTGGAGAAAACGGTGTAGGTCAACACATTAACTTCAAGGAGGTGTCTCAAAAGAGTTAAACAATTATATGACTTAGCAATTCTGTCTAGGAAAATAATTTAGGCTTGCGTGTGAATATGCATTAGTATTATTCACAACCCCAAAAAGTGTTAGTAACTCGGTTGTATCTGCTGATACCATGGACTGTAGCCTGCCAGGCTCTTCTGTCCATGGGGTTTCCCAGGCAATACTGGAGTGGGTAGCCATTTTCTTCAGAGTGTCTCCCATCCAGGGATTGAACCTGAGTCTCCTGCATTGACAGGTGGATTCTTTACCATTGAGCCACTTGGGAAGCCCGTGTGTGTGTGTGTGTGTGTGTGTGTGTGTGTGTGTGTGTATAATTTTAGTTGAGGTATAATTGTATGTTTCAGGTATACAGTAGTGGTTCATAATTTTTAAAGGTTCTATTCCATTTACAGTTATATTGGCTATATTCCCTTTGTTGTACAATATACCCTTGTATATTGTTTATTTCATACATATTTGTTCCTCTTAATCTGCTACCCCTATTTTGCCCTCCGTTCCCTCTCCCCACTGGTAACCACTAGTTTGTTCTCTGTATCTGAGTTTTTTTTTTTTTTTTGTTATATTCACTGGTTTGTTTTATTTTTTAGACTCTAACTGTAAGTGGTATCATACAGTATTTGTCTTTCTCTGAATTATTTCACTTAAATGCTCTCCAGGTTCTGTGTTGCAAATGGCAAATTTTCATTCTTTTTTATGGCTGCATGGTATTCCCACGTCGTCTTTATCCAGTCATCTGTTGATAGACACTTAGGTTGCTCTCCTATCTTGGCAATTGTAAATAATGCTTGAACATTGAGTTGCGTGTATCTTTTTGAGTTAGTGCTAAAACTTATTTTTAAGTTGAGAATTCAGAATACCCAGCTAATGGGAGATTATCTAATACTTTTTACATGGGACACTCCTGTTTGTTTATCCTAGGATCATACTTCTCTTTTGGAACATGTCCATGGTACAAGTGTATCTATGAAATGCTACAGTTTGTGGGGAACATTCATATAAGAATATTAAGGAGCCAGTTGCTAGTCATGGCAGCCCGGGTATTTCGGATCAACCCTCCTGCTGAAGATTACCATAAAACTGCAAGTATAAATTTCATGCAGGCCTTCCTGTTCTGAGCCAGTAAGCACTTCTGGAAGTGTGCCTGTTAGAGACAAGTAAGTTAGTAACTGCCTGTTCCAAAATGGCAATATTCAGCTAATCCCAAACTTGGAAGAAACCCTATACCTTTTCAACTTCATCTTAAAACTCATTATTTTGAGAGTACTTTGGAGTCTTATTCCAATATTCATTCTCAGCATGCTTGGAATTTAATTACCATAATGTTCCAGAATTTTAATAACACTTAAAAATTTAATGGCAGTTTTCATCAAGGAACTGTGTCCTTGGAATGTACTGTGGTGACTTCCTGTAGACATTCTTTAGTTGGCATACACTTAGGCAGAGCCTTCTCTTTCACAAAGGGCCCTGAAGCTGCCAAGTATAGTTCATGCTCCTGTTTAGTATGTGGATTTCAAAGAAATCTACAGTGTTAACAGTTTATTTTATAAGAGGACCTGTGGGATAAACTTATCTCAGGTATCAGTGTGACAAACAGGCTTTGCTTCTAAGAAACATGTTTTTCTCTTCTGAACAGTGTGAAAACTACATGATTTCACTCTCCACCCCCCCAACCCCACCCTCAAGGTCTATGGCATTTACCCCTAGTTGGATCTTCACCTACTCATTTTTTCTTTTCTGACTTTTTAAATTTTCTTGCATGGACATGTATAAGTTGCCTCCAAATTTCAGAGTTAAAGTATAAATCTATAAAATGAAACTTCACACTATTTTTTGTTTTGGTTTCTTACCAAACGAGGAATATCCTGAGACAGGAATTTAGATTTAAGGATGATGATAAAAATTATTTTGTTTTAATTAAAGTCATTACTAAAATCTGGCAGCACAGCAACTCAAGTAATCTTATTCATTTCTTGCTTAGGACTTTGTTGTTCAGTTGCTTAGTTGTGCCGTGACTCTCTGTGACCCTATGGACTGCAGCATGCCAGGGTTCCCTGTCCTTCATTATCTGCTTAGGACTTGAAAGTGTTACTCCCTCAGTCATGTCTGACTCTTTGCAACCCCATGGATTGTAGCCACCTAGGCTCCTCTTACATAGAATTCTCCAGGCAAGAATACTGGAGTGGGTTACTATTTCCTTCTCTAGGGGATCTTCCCAACCCAGGGATCAAACCCGCATCTCTATGTCTCCTGCATTGGCAGGCGGATTCTTTACCACTAACGCCACGTGGGCTGAGAATCTACTAGGGGAGATCAAACAACTAGTGAGATTTGTTTTGAATGGTAATGTCAATAAGTTAGACATAGCTACAGGGTTAAGTAAAGTCACTCAGTCGAGTCCGACTCTTTGTGATCCCATGGACTGCAGCCCACCAGGCTCCTCAGTCCATGAGATTCTCCAAGCAAGAATACTGGAGTGGGTTGCCATTTCCTTCTCCAGGGGATCTTCCCGACCCAGGGATCGAACCCGGGTCTCCCGCATTGGAGGCAGATGCTTTAACCTCTGAGCCACCAGGAAGTAGCTACAGGGTTACTATGTTTTAATCAAGCAGCCAAAATAAAAGTGTGTAGTACTAGAAGATAAGGCTATGTTTTGATAATAGATCTGCTTAAAAGCTTAAGAAAGAAACTAGCATCATCCCTGGCCTTATTGTGCTTTTTCTCCTCTCACGTGCTTTCTGTTACTTTCTCATAGAGGAAGTATGGAGGGTTCTTGTTTAAGGACCAGTCTTCTGTTTGTGCCTTTCTCATCTATTTCTGCCTTTTTCAAAAACCTAGCATTTCATCTTTTTTTTGCTTTTTAATATTTATTTATTTGGCTGCACGGGGTTTTAGTCGCAGCATATATGATCTAGTTCCCTGACCAGGGATTGAACCCAGGCCCCCTGCATTGGGAGCAAGGAGTCTAAACCACTGAACCACCAGGGGATCCCCTCTCTCATCTGTTAATGCATTATCCATGATGCCCTCTCTCTCGGATTCTCTTTTTTAAATTATTTTCAGCTATGCTGGGTCTCTGTTGCTGTGCAGGCTTTTCTCTAGTTGCAGCGAGCCGGGGCTACTCTCTAGTTGCAGCATGCAGGCTTCTTATTGCGGTGGCTGCTCTTGGTGCAAGCATGGGCTCTAAAGTACACCGGCTCGGTAGCTGTGGCTCTCAGGCTCTAGTGCACAAGTTCAGTAGCTGTGGCCCATGGCCTTAGTTGCTCCACAGCATGTGGGATCTCCTGGATGAGGGATCGAACCTGTGTCTCCTGCATTGGCAGGCAGATTCTTTAACATTATTCCAGCATCATAGTTGATGGGGAGACACCAGAAGAATTCACAATTACTGGAGATACTAACTGAAGCATATATTTTCCATATTTTTTCCTATTTTTTCCCTGCTCCAACATGTTATCAAAGAATTCCTCTATGTTTTCTTTTTTAAAAAACATATTTTTATTTTATTTATTTGTTTTTAGCTGCATTGGGTTTTAGTTGTAGCAGGCTGGCTCTTTGTTTTGACACTCTGGGCTTCTCTAGCTGTAGCTCTTGGGCTTAGTTGCCCTGGGGCATGTGGGATCTTAGTTCCCCATTCAGGGATTGAACCCACGTCCGCTGCATTGGAAGGCAGATTCTTAACCACTGGACCACCATGGAAGTCCCTGTTTTCTTCTTTTATAATAGTTACATGCCTATTTTATGGCTATGTCTTATGGTTATATTTTATATATTAATTTTTTAATCCATTTGGAGTTCATCTTGGTGTATGATAATGGTGTATAGATCCAACATTTTTTACTTTTTGACCCAGTTACCATCTACTGAAATATCTGTCTTTTCTACACTGTATTAGTTAGGATAGGGTTAAAATGTCATAACAAAGAGGCTCTGAAGTGCAATGACTTAAACAAGGTAGTAATGATTTCTCTTACCTACCAGTTCAGAATTCATGTTCACAGGTCAGTAGGTGACTCTGTTGCCCTCAGTCATCTGGATTGAAGTTCCTTCCCTTTTATTCCTCTACCTTTAGGGCAGTAGTTCTCAAAACATGTCCCTACTCCAGCAGCATCAACATCACCTGGGAACTTGTTAGAAATACAAATTCTTGGGGCCCACCCCAGATCTGCTGACTCAGAAACAATGGAGATGGGTCAGTGATCTGTGTTTTAACAAGCCCTCCAGGGGATTCTGATGCCCATACATGTGAGAACCCCCTCATCTAGGGCATTGTCCTCATCTGTGTGGTTCAAATAAACCTGCATTATAGATAAGCTGAAAAAAGACAAAGAACCCAGAGGAGGCACACTAACCAATATTTTCATGTGTCAGTACAGAAGTGGCACACATCACTTTACTCATGCCATTTTGGCAAAATCTTCATCACATAGCCACATCTAACCACAAGGAAGATTGGGAATTGTAATTTAGCTGGGCACATTCTACTAGTAGAAAAGAAGGTGTGAATGTATTTGGGAGGGTACCTAACAGTCTCCAACACAGTTAACAATTATCGGATACGAAACTCCCATTATACCAATGGACTTTGGAAATTTTTCTATTGTGTTAACCCTGGCCTTTTATGTCATGTGCTAGACCCACATAGTTTTAATTGCTGAGGCTTTGTGATATGGTTTAATATCTTTAATATCAATGTTCTTTTAGAGTTTAATTTTTCTCTTCTTGCTTATTTTTATTTTCTATAGTTTAATTTTTATTGGAGTATAGATGCTTCTTGCCTATTATTTTTTTTAAATGACAGTTTAGGTCTAAACGTTTGTTAGGTTTTTTTGAAATGAAGATCTTTTCTATTTCATGTGATGTTTATTTTTAGGTATTTTATGTTATTATTTGTCACTGTTATAAATGGAGTATCTCCTTCCACTATATTTCCTAGCTGCCAAAATCTTGGTCCAAGATAACTTCCTTTCTCACCAGAACTATTCTAACAGCCTCCTTAACTGGTCTCCCTGCCTCCTTTATGGTTTCTAATACTCTACCCGATTAGGTTCCTCCCAACTTCCCATCCACTCTGCTCCTATTAATATCATACCAACGTTCCAACCCCTAACCATGCCAACATCATCCTTTCGGCTAGATCCTCCTTTCTTCTCATGGCTGTCTCCTCCTCATTCAGGTCTTAACTCAAATGCCGCCTCTTCAGAGAGGCCTACCCTGCATTGCTAGCTAACTAATAAAAGTTCCACACCAGCCCTAAAGGAGAGATGTGCAATCTCGGACAGGAACCTGGGCCAGTCTCTTGCCTAGGAAAGGTGCGGCAGGAGCCGCTGAGGCTGATGACTCTTCTTTGGCTGCACTTCCAGCTAGTGGGGGACAGGTCACAGAGGGCTGTGCTTCCACTGTCTCCTGGTCACTAGATGCAGTCCATGCTTGCCAGATGTTTCCTGGTTACCTTGACACTCGTATATTGAGGGCCATCCTCCCCTACTGCCTTCCCTCCATGCAAGGATCTATAGCATGAAACCACTTTTACTTTCTAAAACTAAGATGTTATCTCCTTATATGCAAGAGAATACCATCCCAACTGTGACCTTCAGCAAGTACCTTAACCTCTGAATCACAGCTTCTTTAGCATGAAGTAGGAATAACAGTACCTGCCCATACACTTTTTTGTGATAATTAAGGGGACAATGTATGTAAAGTGTCATATTATGATCCCACAATATCAATGGATATCTAATAGTAAACAGTCATAACTGTCACACAAAAAAAACCCTACCCCCCTAAACCCCCATCCTTTCTCTACTCTCCCAGGGTAGAAAGCTCAGAATCACCCTGACAACTTATTTCACTACCTCTTTCCACCAGCCGGTCACCCAAAGCTGCCTCATCGTTTCTGAACACTGCTCACTTGTGGTCCCTTCCTTTCCTTGCTGCCTTCAGCTCAGACCACAGAAAAAGCTGTCTTTCTGCCTCCATCCTCTCCCCATCGGTGATACATCCCTCTCTGCTCTCCTCACTAACAGAACTCCAATTTGGCTCAGGATGGATGTACTTCTCTAAGAATATTTGGCTCCTCAGCCTCCCTTGCAGCTTGAATCACCTTATCCCCCAGTTCTGGTCAATGTAGGTAGAAAGTCCCTAAGCTGAGCACCCCTTCCCCAACAAAACCTCATGAGAAGACTTTTGGCTCTACTATTTTTTTTTCTCTCCTAGAACTTGGAGCATAACACCCAGAGGGCAGGAACTCTTCTGCAACCATGAGGACAAAAATATATGCTGGCAATGGTGGAATGGAAGATGAGCCGGCCTGTATTCTAGATGACCCGGTGAGGCCAGTGCCCCAGCCTGAGCTGTCTTTCTCTGGACCTCTTTTTACATAAGAAACATAAATCCCTGTGTATCTCATTCTCCATCCTTTGGGCTGCTATGTTTGTAAGTCTTTGGCAGGTTTAATTTTTTTCTAAATAAAAAATTGAGACACAAAAGAACTTGTATGCTAGTGGAAAAGGGCACATCCAATGATCTCTCATGACACAAATATTTTCCATCATATGAGATATTATTTACATGACCCTTCTGCAAATATTATAAAGTTCCTTGTTTCAAAACTCTAGCTGTATATTTTTTTTAAAAGACAACCCACATATACACACTCCTCCCAGAGATATGGAGAGCAATGATACTGTGTCATCATAGTTCCACTAGGACAGAGGTGAGCCTGCTACATGGAAAAACCAATAGCAAGTCATCCACAGCCAATGACTCTGGGATAAATGACCAGCACTCTTGTTTTAAGGGCTTCCCTGGTGGCTCAGATGATAAAGATAAAATTCTCTCTTTGAGTCACTGAACTTCCTAGTTCTTACAAGCACCCTGATATTAGGAATTGCAGTAGTTGTGATAATGGTAATGCAGTTATTTTTGAGAGGGGCTCCTTACCTTTTAGAGATACATTTTTAACAATGAAATGATGTCTTGGATTTGTTTCAAAACAATCAAAGGGGAAAGTGGGTCAGGGTAGAGATTAAGCAAGATTGGCCATGAGGTGATAGTTGTTGAAGTTGGGTGATGGGTAAGACTTAAAAAAAAAAGTCCCTTGACTTCCCTCATGGTCCAGCAGTTAAGAATTCGCCTGCCAATGCAGTGGTCACAGGTTCAATCCCTGGTCTGGGAAAATCCCATATGCTGAGGGGTAACTAAGCCTATTGGGCTTCCCTTGTGGCTTACCTGGTAAAGAATCTGCCTGCAGTGCGGGAGACTAGGTTCAATCCCTAGGTTGGGAAGGTCACCTGGAGAAGGGAACGGCTACCCACGCCAGTATTCTGGTCTGGAGAATTCCATGGACTGTATAGTCCATGGGGTCACAAAGAGTCGGACACTACTGAGCAACTTTCACTTTCAACTAAGCCCATGAGCCACAACTCCAGTGGGTCCCTGTTGCTCTCATGAAAACCCAGATTCCTAATGTGTTGACATCGCATGGCTCCTGCTTCATCTTTCCTATCTCTTTAAAAATTTGTTTTCATCATTCCCTTGACTCCAGTCACACTGAACCACCTTTATTCTTCTGATCCTGCCAGATCTTTGTCTCACTTCCTGCCTTTTGTACATGCTGTTCTGTCAGAAACACTTCTTCTTTCCCTTCCTCTGGCTAATTTACATCCTCCAAATCTCTTTAGTGATTGGATCCATCTGGGGCCTGAAAAAAAAAAAAAAAACCCAGAAGCACACTTGGCAATATGAAAACAATTTACATGCAGTAAGACTGACTTTTTTAAGGGTGTACAGCTCTGAGTTCTAACATGTGTACAGACCTGTGTAACCACCACAATCAGGATATAGAATAGTCTCATCATCCTGAAATGCTCCCAAAAGGTATTATTTTATAAGTCACACCCTACCCTCACCCTTAACTCCCCAGCAACCCCTGATCTGTTCTCTAGTACTATTGTTTTATCTTTTTGAGAATGGTATATAAATGAAACCATAGAGTATATAACCTTTAGAAACTCGCTTCTTTCACTCAGTGTGCCTTAGAGATTCAATCATATTATTGTATGCATTAACAGATCATTCCTTTCCTTTTATTGCTGAGCAAATATTTTGTTGTATGGACATACCGCAGTTATTTTCTCCATTCACATGTCAAAAGGCATTTGGATGGTTTCCAGGTTTTGGTGATTATGAATAATACTGCTATAAACATTCCTATACAACTTTTTCTGCAGAAATAAGTTCTATGTTTCTACAGGTAAATGTCTACAAGTCAGATTGATGGGTATGTGATAAGTACACATTTAATTTTATGAGACTGTCAAACTGTTTTCCATTGTGAACTCCCATCAGTAACATCTCAGAGTAGCCGCCCTTCCATGTCATTGCATGACTAGCACTTGCTGCTGTCAGTATGTTTTTTTTTTAAACTTTAGCCATTCTTTCTCTATACATTTTAAATTTTCATCTCTATTTTTTAAAAATTATTTTATTGAAGTATAGTTGATTTACAATGTGCTAATTTCTGCTGTACAGCACAGTGACTCAGTTATACATATGTATACATTCTTTTTTATATTCTTTTTCATTATGGGTTATCACAGGATATTGAATATACTTCCCTGTGTTATACAGTAGGACCTTGTTGTTTATCCATTCTATATGTAATGTGTTTAAGCTATTTTAATACTGTGTATCTCCTGGTGCTTTTGTTTTCCTTTTCCCTAATTGTTAATGATGTTGACCATCTATCTAGTCATGTGCTTATTTACCATATATATTTTTTCTGTTTGTTTAAATCTTTTGCTTGTTTTAAAACCTGGTTTGTTTTCTTATTGTTGAGTATTAAGAGTTATTGATTTATTCTGGATAGAAGTCCTTTGTTGGATATGTGCATTACAGATATTTTCTCTGCAGTCTGTAGCTTGCTTTTCATTCTCTTTAAAAAAACTTAATAACACTTTTTTTTTTTATTGTGGGGAAAATACACATAAAAATAACATTGATCATCTTCACCATTTTTAGGTGAGTTCACTGGTTCGCTGTTAAGAACAATATTGTATAGGAACCTGGAATGTTAGGTCCATGAATCAAGGCAAATTGGAAGTGGTCAAACAGGAGATGACAAGAATGAACATTGACATTTTAGGAATCACTGAAATAAAATGGACTGGAATGGGTGAATTTAACTCAGATGACCATTATATCTACTACTGTAGGCAGGAATCCCTTAGAAGAAATGAAGTAGCCTTCATAGTCAACAAAAGAGTCTGAAATGCAGTACTTGGATGCAATCTCAAAAACGACAGATGATCTCTGTTTGTTTCCAAGACAAACCATTCAGTGTCACAGTAATCCAAGTCTATGCCCCAACCAGTAATGCTGAAGAAGCTGAAGTTGAATGGTTCTGTGAAGACCTACAAGACCTTCTAGAACTAACACCGAAAAAAGATGTCCTTCTCACTATAGGGGACTGGAATGCAAAAGTAGGAAGTCAAGAAATACCTGGAGTAACAGGCAAATTTGGCCTTGAAGTACAGGATGAAACAGGACAAAGACTAATAGAGTTCTGCCAAGAGAATGCACTGGTCATAGCAAACACCCTCTTCCAATAGCACAAGAGCAGATTCTACACATGGACATCACCAGATGGTCAATACCAAAATCAGATTGATTATATTCTTATATTCTTTTCAGCCAAAGATGGAGAAGTTCTATACAGTCAGCAAAAACAAGACCAGGAGCTGACTGTGGCTCAGATCATAAACTCCTTATTGCCAAATTCAGACTTAAATTGAAGAAAGTAGGGAAAACCAGTAGACCATTCAGGTATGACCTAAATCAAATCCCTTTTGATTATACAGTGGAAGTGATTCAAGGGATTAGATCTGATAGAGTACATGAAGAACTATGGATAGTGGTTCATGACATTGTACAGGAGGCAGTGATTAAGACCATCCCCAAGAAAAAGAAATGCAAAAAGGCAAAATGGTTGTCTGAGGAGAACTTACAAATAGCTGAGAAAAGAAGAGAAGCTAAAGGCAAAGGAGAAAAGGAAAGATATACTCATGTGAATGCAGAGTTCTCCTTGAATGCAAGGAGAGATAAGAAAGCCTTCCTTAGTGGTTAATGTAAAGAAATAGAGGAAAATAATAGAACGGGAAAGAGTAGAGATCTCTTCAAGAAAATTAGAGATTCCAAGGTAACATTTCATGCAAAGATGGGCACAATAAAGGACAGAAATGGTATGGACCTAACAGATACAGAAGATATTAAAAAAAGGTGGCAAGAATATACAGAAGAACTATACAAAAAAGATCTTCATGACTCAGTTAACCACAATGGAGTGATTGCTCACACCAGCCAGACATCCTGGAATATGAAGTGGGCCTTAGGAAGCATCATTACGAACAAAGCTAGTGGAAGTGATGGAATTCCAGTTGAGCTATTTCAAATCCTAAAAGATGATGCTGTTAAAGTGCTGCACTCAATGTGCCAGCAAATTTGGAAAACTCAGCAGTGGCCACAGACTAGAAAAGGTCAGTTTTCATTCCAATCCCAAAGAAAGGCAATGCCAAAGAATGTTCAAACTATCACACAATTGCACTCATCTCACACACTAGCAGAGTAATGCTCAACATGCTCCAAGCCAGGCTTCAACAGTACGTGAACCATGAAATTCCAGATGTTCAAGCTGGATTTAGAAAAGGTACAGGAACCAGAGCTCAAATTGGCAGCATCTGTTGGATCATCGAAAAAGCAAGAGAGTTCCAGAAAAACATCTATTTCTGCTTTATTGACTACACCAAAGCCTTTGACTGTGTGGATCACAACAAACTGTAGAAAATTCTTAAAAAGATGGGAATACAAGATCACCTTACCTGCCTCCTGAGAAATCTGTATGCAGGTCAGGAAGCAACAGTTAGAACTGGACATGGAACAACAGACTGGTTCCAAGTCGGGAAAGGAATACAAGGCTGTATATTGTCACCCTGCTTATTTAACTTATATGCAGAGTACATCATGCGAAATGCCAGGCTGGATAAAGCACAAGCTGGAATCAAGATTGCTGGGAGAAATATCAATAAACTCAGATGATAATAAATAATGCAGATGATACCACCCTTATGGCAGAAAACTAAGAACTAAAGAGCCCCCTGATGAAATGGAAGAAGAGAGTGAAAAAGTTGGCTTAAAACTCAACATTCAGAAAACTAAGATCATGGCATCCAGTCCCATCACTTCATGGCAAATGGATGGAGAAACAATGGAAACAGTGACAGACTTTATTTTTTGGGAGCTCCAAAATCACTGCAGATGGTGACTGCAGCCATGAAATTAAAAGATGCTTGCTCCTTGGTAAAAAAGCTATGACCAACCTAGACAGCATATTAAAAAGCAGAGACGTTACTTTGCCAACAAAGGTCGGTCTAGTCAAAGCTATGGTTTTTCTAGTAGTCATGTATGGATGTGAGAGTTGGACTATAAAGAAAGCTGAGCACCAAATAATTGATGCTTTTGAACTGTGGTGTTGGAGAAGACTCTTGAGAGTCCCCTGGACTAGGGCTTCCCTGGTGGCTCAGCTGGTAAAGAGTCCCTTGGACTGCAAGGAGATCCAACCAGTCCATCCTAAAGGAGATCAGTCCTGAATATTTATTGGAAGGACTGATGCTGAAGCTGGAACTCCAATACTTTGGCCACCTGATGTGAAGAGCTGACTCATTTGAAAAGACCCTGATGCTGGGAAAGAGTGAAGGCAGGAGAAGGGGACAACAGAGGATGAGATGGTTGGATGGCATCACTGACTCAATGGACATGAGTCTGAGCAAGCTTTGGGAATTGGTGATGGACAGGGAAGCCTGGCATGCTGCAGTCCATGGGGTCGCAAAGAATCAGACATGACTGAGCGACTGAAGTGAACTGGTATTAAGTTTATTCATGTTGTGCAGCCATCACCACCATGCATCTCCTGAAATGTTCATCTTGCAAAACAAACTCTGTACCTCTGAAACAGTAACTTCCCATTTCCCCCTCCCCCAACCACTGTTCTACTTTCTGTCTCTACAGATTTCACTATTCCAGGTTCCTCACATAAGTGGAATCATACAGTATTTGGTCTTCTCTGATTGACTTAATTATAGTCACCACTCCGCTCTTTTTTGGTTACTATATTCATGGAATATCTTTCCCATTCTTTCACTTTCAGTCTATTTGTATGCCTAGATCTAAAATGAGTCTCTTGCAGATAGTGAACAGTTGGGTCATTTTAAGAAATTTATCCTATAAATTTCTGTCTTTTTATTGTAGAGTTTAATCCACTACATTAAAAAATCACTTACATTTAATGTAGTTTTTGATACATTAGATTTAGAACTACCATGTTATTATTTTTTTTCTGTTTTTCCCCATGCCTTTTTATTCCCTTGTTTTTCCTTTTCTGCCTTCTTTTGGATTATGGGAATATTTTTAAATATTTCAGTTTAATTTATTAATTGGATTTTTTTTACTCTATTTCATTGTGTAGGTTTTTATTTATGCATTTGGTTGCACCAGGTCTTAGTTGTGGAATGTGGGGTCTAGTTCCCTGACCAAGGATTGGACCTTGAAGTCTTAGCCAGTGGACTACCAAGGAAGTCCCCCACTATATAGTTTTTTAAATGGTTGCTCTAGGGATTATTATACATATACATAAATTTTCACTAATATTTTACTACTCCAAGAGGAGTGTGGAAACCTTCCCATCATATAAGACCATTTACTCTTTTTTACTTTTTAGTTATTGTATGTATTACATCTATGTACATTAAAACTCCTGTAGGAAGCATTATAATTTTTGCATTCAAATGTCATATGTATTTTAAAGAACTTAGGAGGAAAAACTCTATCATATTTACTCAGATACTTACCATTTTTCTTTCTTTTCCTTCATTTGTAAAATTTCATATTTCCTTCTGGTATCATTTACTTTCTGTCTAAAGAACTTCCTTTTAGAGCAGGACTCACAGTGGCATATTCTCTTAGCTTTTCTTCATCTGAGAATGTCTTTATTTTGCCTACATTCTGAAAGATATTTTCACAAGATATAGAATTCTGGGTTGACAAATTTTTTAGCACTTAAAAATGTTATTTTAAAACTTCTGGCCTTATGGTTTCTGATTAGAAATATTTAGTCATTTGAATCATTATTCCTTTGTATGTGATGAATTGTATTCTTTGCTTTAATTTTTTTTCTTTGTCTTTGCTTTTCAGAAGTTTGGTTATGTGTCTGGGATTTATTTCTTTGCGTTTATAATGTTTTTTTTTCCAATCGTTTTGAATCTTTATGCTCATGTCTTCCTTCAAATTTGGGAAATTTTCCAATATTATTTCTTCAATTATTTTTTTCTGCATCATGCTTCTCCTTTCCACCTCAGACTCCAATGACATGAATCTTACACCTTTGGTTGAATCCTGGATGTTGGTTCGTTGTTTTTGTTTTTTTTTTTTAAGTCATTAATTTTATTTTTTGGCTGTGTAGGGTCTTGGTTTCAGTGCACAGACTCAGTAGTTGTGGCACACTGGCTTAGTTGCCCCGAGGCATGTGGGATCTTAGTTCCCCAACCAGGGATGGAACCTGAGTCCTCTGCATTGGAAGGTAGATTCTTAACTATTGGACCATCAGGGAAGTCCTTGTTCACTTAAAAAATCTTTTTCCCTCTATTGTTCAGATCAGATAATTTCTGTTGATGTATCTTCAAGGCCACTGAGTCTTCTCTGTTATCTCTATTTTTATTGAGTGCATCCAGCAGATTTGTATTTCTTATTTCAGTTATTCTAATTTTTAAGTTCTAAAATTTCTTCTACTTGGTTTATTTTTGTAGCTTCTATTTTTTTTTCCTACTGACACTTTTTATAATTCCAAGAGTATTTGCTCATACTCCTTGGAGCATGATTATAATATCTGTTTTAGAGTGTTTTCTGATATTTCCAACACCTTGGTCACCTTAGGGTTGGTATCTATGGATTGTCTTTTCCCTTGTGAGTTATTGTGATTTTCTTGGTTCTTCATATGCCAAGGCATGTTATATCCTGGACATTTGACTATTATGTTATCAGACTCTGAGTCTTGCTTAGATTCTATGGAAAACGTTGATTTTTTGGTTTGTTTCTTTCAGGTAGGTTTAGGCACCAAGTTCTGACCTCTCTTCTTTTGTAGGCTGTGGTTCCAATATCAGTTTAGTTTTGAAACATTTGCAGCGCTATTCAGATCTGCTCCATGTGTGGGCCACCCAGGAGCCAATCTGCATGCTAGACAGTGTTGTGCTCCGTAGCTTAGCCGTCAAAATCTTTGGTACTGACTCTTTAGAGTCAAGGCCATATATCTGGAGCTTAGGCTTGAGTCCAGGACTTTATGCACAACTTTATGTGATCCCTTTCTCAAGTTCCCTTCTCTTTGCAATCACTCTATATTCCTCAGCTCCAAGAGGACCCCCATCCTGGTCCTACGGTTAGAAAGCCTGGGCCTTAGCCTCGTGGCTCTGCCATATAGCTCCTGTGACAGAGTTTGCTTTCTTTTAATTTTCATTTCATTTTTAATTTTAAAAAATATTTCTTTATTTATGGCTGTGCTGGGTCTTCACTGCTGTGTATGGGCTTTCTCTAGTTGTAGAGAGTGGGGGCTACTGTCTAGTTTTGGTGTGTGGGTGGGTTTCTCATTGCAGTGGCTACTCTTGTTGCGGAGCACTGGCTCTGGGCACGTGGGCTCAGTAGTTGCAGGTCAAGGGCTCCAGAAGTTGTGGCGCATGGGCTTAGTTGCTCTGTGGCATGCGGGATCTTCCCCAACCAGGGGCTGAATCGGTACCCCCTGCATTGCAAGACTGATTCTTAACCACTGGACCACCAGGGAAGTCCTCATTTCATTTTTTTGGCTGTGTGGCTTGTAGGGTCTCCTTGACCAGGGACCACATTCATGCCATTGGCAGTGAAATCGGGGAATCCTAACCATTGGACCTCCAGGGAATTTCCTCTATCTATTTTCAAGGTCAAGCTGAAGAAGGACAAAACAATCAAAAAGCAACAGTGATTTCCTGAGTTCTTTGTACCACAGTTCCTCTAGTTAGAATTCCTTTGGTTAGAGAGAAATTTTAGGTACCTGCTCAGCCACTGTTGCCATTGCTGCTGCTATGGGACTGTAGCTTTCAAAGTGGGACTTGCTTGGGGTTTGGAGATGGAGGAAAAAAAGGTATTTTTCCACTTTCTCTATCATTTGGGGCTCCCTTCCCATTCTATGAACCAGAAAGAGAACACTTATGTGAATATCTTTCACTCCACATCTGGTATACAGTTCTGGGATTTGTACTGTCTTAATCCAGGCCAGGAGATATGGGAGGTAAAAAAAAAGTCTAGGCATCTCACCACTGGATTGGCCATTCTTTGAGTTCTGGTATATATCCCCAGTCTACCTGCTACCATTTTCTTTTCACAGTCCTCAAATAAGGTGCTTCATACACTCAGCCCAGGATTTTCAGTCGCATTTAGTGAGAGAAGCAGGATTGAAAGTAATTCCTCCATCATCTTAACCAGAATCAAAACCTAAGTTTTTATTTTGAATTTGGATTTACAAACATGTCACACAAAAAAGGACAAAGACTTTCTGCATATCCTTCACTCAGCTTCTCCTGGTTCTAACACCATACATAAAAACCTGAACGAACTTTTTGGCCAACCCAATACAATGATCAAAACCAGGAATTTAAGCTCAGTGTGATGCTGTGAACCTTAGCAACAGCAGCAACAACAACAGAAAACCCAATTAAAAAATAAGCAGAGGAGCTGAGTAAACATTTTTCCAAAGATGACATACAGATGGCCAATAGACACATGCAAGGATGTTCAACATCACTAATTATTAGGGAAATGCAAATCAAAACTACTGCATGTTTTCTCTTGTATGTGGAATCTAAAAAATAAAACAGGGCTTCCTTGTTGGCTCAGTGGTAAAGAATCCACCTGCCAAAGCAGGAGACACAGGTTTGATCCCTCGTCTGAGAAGATGTCACATGCAGCAAAGCAACTAAGCCACAACTATTGGGCCTGTGCTCTAGAGCCCAGGAATCGCAACTACTGAGCCTACATGCCACAACTCCTGGAGCCTGAGTGGCCTAGAACCTGTGCTCTGAAACAAGAGAAGCCACCGCAATGAAAGGCCGGTGCACCACAGCTAGAGATTAGCCCCGACTCACTGCAACTAGAGAAAAGAGCATGCAGTAACAAAGACCCAGCACAGCCAAAAAAAAAAAAAGAATGGCTAAGTAAAATAAATTTAAAAATTAAAAACAGAACAAATGAACAAACATAACAAAACAAATAAGAGATACAGATACAGGGAAACAGATGGTTGCCAAAGGGGAGAGGGTAGGGAGAGGAAAGAATTAGGTGAAGGAGATTAAGAAGTACAGACTTTCAGTTGTGAAATAAATGAGTCACGGGTATGAAATGCACAGTGTGGGGAAAATGACTATGTAATATTTTTGTATGGTGACATACCATAACTAGACTTACCATGGTAATCATCATTTGAAATTTCAAATCACTATGTTGTGTAACAGGAACTAACAGTGTAGTAGATCAATTATATTTCAAAAACAAACAAACTCATAGAAAGAGAGATCCCCGTGGACGGGGAATTGGATGACAGTGGTCAAAATGTACACACACACTACAGTTATAAGTAAATACCAAGGGATGTAATGTACAACCTGATTAATATAATAATCAACACTCAGCCATAAAAAAGATGAACTGTTATCCATTTATGACAACACTGGATTGATGTTGAGGGTATCCGGCTAAGTGAAATAAGTCAGATGGAGAAAGACATGTACTGTGTGATTTCACTTATTTGTGGAGTCCAAAAAACAAAAAAAGAAATGAACAAACAAACCAAACAGAAATAAACATGTACATACAGAGAACCAAGGAGTGATTACCAGAGAGGAAGGGGTAGGGTTGGGGAAGGGCAAAACGGGTAAAGGGGCTCACCTATAGGATGACACATGAAAGCTAAACTTTTGGTGGTGAGCATACTGCAGTGTGTACAGAAGTAGAAATGTTGCACACATGAAACTTGTCTAATGTTGGAAACCAATATTACCTCAATAAAAATAAAGAACAATAGCAAAACAAAAATCTATGAGATTAATTCAAATTTCACCTTTTGTAAAAACCAATATTATTTTACTGTTTTAGGATCCAACCCAGGATTCCTCATTGCATTTAGTCCTTACATCTCAGTCTCCTCCAATCTCTGACGGTTCTTCGTATTCCCTTGTCTTTCTTTGATGCCTCTGAAGTGTGCTGGTCATGTATTTTGTGGAACATCTCTCCGTTCAGGTTTGTCTGATGTTTTCTTGTGGTTAGATTGAGGTTATGCATTTTTAGCAAGAATCCACACAAATGATGCTATGCTCCTCTCACCATATCTGGGGATACAGGATATTAATGTGTCTCATTACTGATGATGTTAAGGTGGTTTGTGCTGTGTTTCTCCATTGAAATTTACTATTTTCTCCTTTGTTATTAATAAATATCTTGGAGAAGATAGTTTGAGACTATGTGTATATCCTGTTTCCCTTCACACTTTTGCTCTCGGCTTTTATTTATTTATTTTTTGGAGCTTTCTGAAAGATCTTTAATAAGGTACCTTGGGAACTCAATTCAAAAAAAAAAAGGAAAAAAAAGGAAAGAAAACCAGGTTGGTATAACTATTACAGATGTTTCAATGCAGCTCCAAAAGTCTTTATAAATACAGTCATTTGAAGAGGTGGTCCTGGTCCTGGATCAGATTATTCCTTGTGTTTCTGAGAACAGTAAGAAGGGAGAGAACTGTGATGTTGGGAATATGCTGCTGCTGCTAAGTCACTTCAGTCATGTCCGACTCTGTGCAACCCCATGGACTGCAGCCTAGCAGGCTCCTCCATCCATGGGATTTCCCAGACAAGAGAACTGGAGTGGGGTGCCATTGCCTTCTCTGTACTCTCGGCTTTTAGCATCCATCAGTGGATCTTGCCCGCCACTGTTATTACTGTGTTGTGTGTTGTTTGTATTTCCCCTCATTCCTTTTATAGTTATTAATTGGAATTCCCCTGCAAGGAAGAGCTGTCCTTTCTTCCTCATTTATTTATTGTTTTGCCCACACCACTTGGCTTGCGGGGTCTTATTTCTCCAACCAGGGATCACACCCACACCCTCCACTGTGAAAGTGCAGAGTCCTAACCTCTGGACCACCAGGGAAGTCCCATTTATTCATTAATTCAGTTATTACTTATGGACTCCTGGATATTATTTTATTCTATAGGCTATAATTCAATACTGTCATTATTTATTTTGTTCTTCAAATTGTTCTAACTTTGGCCATTAAGAACTCTTTCAGGGGACGTCCCCAGTGGCCCTACTGGTTGAATCCATGCTTCCATTGCAGGGGGTGCAAGTTTAATCCTTTGTCATGAACTAAGATCTCATAAGCTGCATGGCCCGGCCAAAAATAATAAATAACAGAGGGTGGGGGGTATAAAAGGTGGACTTCAGTGCCTTTCAATATTCTTCCATCCTTTTGCAAGCACTTCCTTAGTTTCTTGATGCAGAACTTTTGATATTTTTTAAAAAAATTTGTCTGTGCTGAGTCTTCATTGATGCACGTGGGCTTTCTCTAGTTACAGCGAGTGGGACTACTCTTCCTTGTAGTGTGCCAGCTTCTCATTGCAGTGGCTTCTCTTGTTGAGGATCACGCTCTAGGGCATTTGGGCTTTAGTAGTTGTGGCACATGGGCTCAGCAATTGTGCTGCACGGGCTTAGTTGCTCTGAGGCATGTGGAGTCTTCCCAGATCAAGGATCGAATCTATGTCCCGTGCATTGGCAGGGGGATTCCTAACCACTGGACCAGCAGGGGAGTCAGAGAGATATTTTTGTAATTGAAGGGACCATTTGCAAGGGTGTTGGCAGGATGAAAGGAATTAACAGGGGACATTGAGGCACCCAGCAACTAGCAACAGCAGGAAGCCATTAACGCCCATAGATCTGAAGGGGTAGGTGGAGGCAATGATGCTCTGGCAAGAGCTGAAGCCACGAAAAGGGGCCACTTGACAGAAGCCATGGCCACAAATGGTTCTGGCACTGCCAGAACTACAGTGGGGCATAAAACAAAGAAGAATGGAGACTCCAATTTCTTTTTTTTTCCACCTCAGTCTCCTGCCTGTTCTTCTCATGAGCTGGACCACCTAGAAGCCAGACAGGCAAGGGAGCTTGGTTGCTGAAGTCTATTAAAGGTCAGCTTCCAGGCACATAGAATGGATCTGGGGGCAAATGAGAACAGCCATCACAAAATATCACTCCTTCCAAGAGTCCTTTCCTGACTGCCAAGCCTGGTCACATGCCTACCGCCTCCTTGTCTGAGCACTATCATGGCATATTGCTTGTTTCCCCCTGTTGGTCTCTCTCCCTAGACAGTCAGAGAAGTGGAGCTGCCCTGTGACCCCTCTCAGGGATGGCCCTTGGTAGGCTCTCAGTATATGTTGTGGGAAAAGATGAGGTCAGGGCGATGCAGGCCAGAGATGGAATAGTCACAGGGACCACCACTCCCCCAGGATTCCACTCCTGAATCTGGTCACCCTTTAACCCTTTGGAGGCTGAACACATACATCATGTAGTCTTCGTGTCTCCGTGTCTTCTACATGCTATTTGCTGTCCTTGGAATGCTGATTCTGACAGCTGGTAGGGGATATTAGATGAGCCAGATGATGATTGTTGTTGAAGTCGGGTGATAGAAATATAGGAGCTCATTGCACCAGTCTCTCAGTTTTTGTCTGCCTGAGAATTCCCATAAGAATAGATTCTAAAAGCAGCATTTATGGGGCACACACTGCATGCCAGAGCTTTTGCTTACAGACGCTGGGGACACAGTGGTGAACCAGCTAAGTGTGTGTGTGTGTGCTCACTCAGTTGTGTCCAACTCTTTGCCACTGTAGCCCACCAGGCTCCTCTGTCCATGGGATTCTCCAGGCAAGAATACTGCAGTGGGTTGCTGTTTCCTCCTCCAGGGGATCTTCCTGACCTAGGGATCAAACCCTCATCTCCTGTGGCTCCTGCATTGGCAGGCCACTGCAATTCTTTACCACTAGCGCCACCTGGGAAGCCCCAGCTAATGGAAGAAAGGAGGCTATACGCTGCTCCTGCAACTGGAAAATTCCTCTCTGCTCCATGTCCTGCCCTGGCCACGCTCAGGGGGCCTGCCCCCCACCCCCTACCTGTCTCTTCCATAACTCTGACCCAGCACAGAAATGAACAGGATTTTCCTGGCTGAACTGTTGCCTGACCTTGTCCCTGCCATTATATATTGAAACCCTAAACCCTCGATATGGTGACATATGGAAATGGGGCCTTATTGAACAAGCTTCACTGGTGTCCACTGGTGTCAGCAGAAGGGATAGAGGCTAGACAAGTAAATCTATGCTGCTGGCACAAATACTGAGCTCCAGAATGGTGCTGGGGTGGTCAGTGACCGTTTTCTATGTGAAATCGATGTAAGGGGCTCATTTAAAGCTTTGTATGTTGAATTATTTTGGTGAAGAGAATGCTGCAGGATTGTCCTTTAGTAATCAACAATACATATCTACCCAAACTGAATATATACATTCCCTGACCTAGCAATTCCGCTCCTAGGTATAGACCCAATAGAAAGGCAAATGGTTGTCTACCCAAAGATAAAAATGTTCACAGGAGCACTCTGGAACAGCCTCCAACTAGAAACTACCCAAATACCTGCCACCAACATGGAACAGAGAGAGGGTTGGTGTCTTCACACAACTGAATACTATATAGTAACAAGAATGAACAAGCTATTGGTATCATATGGATGAGTCTCATCATATGGAGGGAAAAGGCAAACAAGCATCAGTTCATACTGAATGATATGTTTATATGAAGCTCAAAGGGAGACAAACGAATCCCTGATATTAGAAGTCAAGATAGTAGCTTTACTTCACTAAAAAGTTTTAAAAATCCATGAAACAAATGGTTTACAAAGTACCTTTGCACATCTGTTGTCTTGTTTTTTTGTTCTTTCTCAGTCCAACAATACTTCTTTTCAGATATATGATTTATATGTAGCAAAGTGCAGAAATCCTAAGTGACCAGCTCAATGAATTCTGCCACATGTCTACACCTGGGTAGATGAAATTGTAGAACATTGCAGCAGTCCTGAGAGTTCCCCTACATTATCTTCTTTTATCTTCATTGACAACCTCAGGCTAGCAAAGGAACATCAGCCTGAGACATGGAGACCTGCCAAAGTGCCACTGCCTCCCTGGAGGCAAGATAGCACTGCCCTCAGGGCAGAGGAATGGCTGAGAGGCCTCTATCTTTAGCTTGCAATATTAGCCAATGAATTAAATTCCTGAAACAGGAGGCTCTGTCCCCCTTTACATATAGCCAGGCAGGGAGTTGGGGTGGCAGGATGGGAGGCATTGTTTAGTTATTTTTTTAACCTTGGTCATTTTCCAGAGCCATCTCCCAACCATCAACATTCTGGACGATGCCCTAGAGTCTGAGGGTTATCATCGCCAGGTGGGCGGATGCTAGTGTCAGGCTAGAAACTGCACCCCTCCCGGGACAGAGTGGCCCCCAACCCACCAAACTGGGTGGGCAGGGCACCTGGTAAGGAACAAGGCAGTTCCAATCGACTGATAATGCTATGGAGTGAGGCCTGGAACGTGCCTTCAGCCGAAGCTTCTGGAAGGTCAGTGTGGATGCATTCAGAGTCCAATTCTCACTGTCCCCCAAGTCTGGTCTGGGGCTGGATGAAGTTGGAGGGCTGACGCTAAGCAAGCTCGAAGGAATAGAAGGTGCACCTTGGGGACTTCCCTGGTGGTCCAGTGGTTGGAAATTCACCTTGCAGTGCAGAGGTCGTGGGTTTGATCCCTGGTCGGAGTACGTGCATCTCAATGAAAGATCCCGCATGACGCAACAGACTCCATGTGCTGCAGGCAACTAAGACCCGACAGAGCCAAATAAATAAATAATTTCTTTTTTTAAAAAAAGAAGGTGTACCATGGATTTCTCCCTCCAGTTCAAAGCCCTTTCTTGAATGGCCTCTATCCTTAGGACACGGTGCTGGGGACACAGCCCGAAAACCTGGGTGGCCTCATTTCCTCAAAACTCTGGGAAGTTTCTTGGCCCTCTTAGGAGAAGTCCTCTTGACTCTTTCAGTCACGAACAGAGCTCCCCTACCCCTTCCTGGGACTGGAACCCCATTCTGGAAAGGCCAGAAGACTGCAAAGCAGGCAGGGGGCAAAGGCCTCACCTGCTTCTCCCTCAGGGCAGAGTCCGGTTAGCTCTGCTCTCACTGGCTTCTGCAGCTCCGCTCTCACTGGTTTCGCAGCTCCGCTCTCACTGCTTCTGCTGGTGACTCATCCTATTTCTGGGAAGGAAAGGATCAGAGGTTCCGATAGGCTTATTTATTTATTTATGACTGAGATCTGGATCACGAGGCGACATGCGAATCATACAAAGGCTTGATAAAATTTAGCAGAGACTTGGGCAGCAGACCGTGTGGAATCCTTTCGTTTTTCTATTTAAAAAGGTGGGAGAGGGGAAAGCCTTCATTCCAAAGCTGCAAATGAACTTACACCATCTGCTCCTCTCCCAGCCAAGGAATACAATTCCAGGAAATAGGAGAAGGGAGCCCTGTCGGGGCTGATCGGTGATGGCTGTCAGCCGTGAACAGTTGTTTATCCTCAATGACTACTTCCACGTAGACCTCTTGCAGGGGTCTGCTGTTCTTGACATGGCAGAGAGGAAACAAAACCTCTGATTCCGTGTACAGTAGTCGTCCACCCCCACCCCCCGCCCCGCTTCCTCCACCATTTGACTGACATGCGGTGGCCTTGGCTGAGTCCTCCTTGGGACTCTGTAACAAACCCAGAGACAAAGAAAAGCCGGGTCTCGGCTGACTCTGACCCACCCCACAGGGAGCCTGCGCCGGCAAGGCAAGGAAACACCCTTCAGTTGTTCCAGGGACTAAGGTTTCACTTGATTCAAAGAAATGTTCTTTGTGTTCTCAGGAACTATGCTTCTGAGTAACAGCTGTCAGAGTCCTACACAAATAGCTTCATGTGGATTTGCCACAGGATCCGGGGGGGTGGGCTTTGCTATGAATTCTAACCCTATGATTTCAGCACCTTTTCTCTCCATGTGTGTGGAGGGGAGAGGGGACTAGAATCATTTCTAGATAGGAAGTCATACAGGCAAAAAAAAAAAAACAAAAAACACCAACCTCGGAAACAAAAAAGAGGATGCTTTGCTTTGAGTACAAAGGAGCCACGCCTCGGCCTGAAAGGTCCTTCAAGAGAGATACAGAACTAGACAGCTAAAACCACACGCTGCCCAAGCCTGAGATGAGGTGAACCGGAAACTTCCTGTTTATTTTAGTCCTTTAAAGCTGTGGGGGCGGGGGATTTAAACCAGGGCTGTAGCACTTCGAATGAATCACAACTGCTAGATCAGTCTGGAAAATTGTGGCACCCCCTGGCCCACGGACCACGCCCTCCGGTTCCCACCTGAGTTCTAGACAGAGGTGATAGCATAATCAAGCAAAGGAGTGAGCCGGGACTACCACCAGATGCTTTCAATTAGCCAATTTTAACCTTACAGCATCCTTCTTGGGGTGGGGGTGGGGAGCAGGGGTGAGGATGGAGAGCAAATGCCATCCTCTTTTTTTTTTTTTTTTTTTTTTATACAATAGAGGCCTGCCGCGGAGGCTAAATGACCCAGTCACACACAAACAGCAACACAAAGGCTGAGTCAGGACCTGGCTGGGTCTCAGGCCTTACCCCCAGAGCAGCTACTTCCTCCTAAATATCTCTAAGCCCTCAGTTTCTTGGGCCTTTAGTTTTAGCACCTGGGCTGCCATGCTTTTGCTCCTAGTTATGCTGTTTCCACCACTTCCATCTGGGGATCTCTGTGGAAGTGAAACTGCCTACCGCAGATGGGACTCAAGCCCTATTGTGCCTCAGATGGGATTTGAACCTACAATCTTTGGCTTAGGAAAGGGATTTGAACCCCAAATCTCCCAGCTGAAACTGCATACCTCGTCTCAGGACTTAATGAAGCTCAGGTTCTTTGCATCTTGGCCCAGAAGGAATTCGGTAAGAGGCAAACTGATAAGTAGATTTTCTGAGAGATACACACTCCACAGATAGCCCATGGGCCATCTCAGAAAGGGAGAGGAGGTGTATGCTTGTCTGTGTGTGTGAGTGGTTAGTTTTTATGGGCTGGGTAATTGCATAAGCTAACAATGGGAGGATTGTTCTAACTATTTTGGGGAAGGGGCAAGGATTTCCAGGATTTGGCCCCTGCCCACTTTTTGGCCTTTTGTGGTCCGCCTTGTAACTGTCATGGTGTCAAAAAGTTAAACATAAGATTATCCCATGACCCAGCAATTCTAGTGTCTACCCAAGAGAAGTGAGAACTTATGTCCACACAAAAACTGGTACACAAATGTTCACAGCAGCTTTATTCATAATAGTCAAAAAGTAGAAACAGGCCAGATATCCAGCAAAAGATGCATGGAAACAAAATGTGCTCTATCCCTACAGTGGAATATCATTCAGCAATTAAAAGGAATGAAATACTAACACCTGTTACAACATAGATGAGCCTCGAAAACTTAATGCTAAACAGTCGCAAAGGACCACACATTGTATGATTTTGTTTAAAGGAAATTTCCAGAATAAACAAATCTATAGAGACAGTAAGTGGATTAGTGGTTGCTAGGGGCTGGAGGAAGAGAGGAATGGGGAGTGACCGCGAATGGGTATGGAATTTCCTTTGAGGGTGATGAAAATGTTCTAAAATTAGCCAGTGGTGATGCTTGCAAAACTCTGTGAATATATTAAAAACCATAACTTGTACACTTTAAAAGGGTGAATTTTCTCCTCACAAGGAATATTCACTAAACTTATTGTGGTAATCATTTTCATGACTTACGTAAGCCAAATCATTATGCTGTAGACCTAAAACTTATACAGCATTGTATGTCAACTAGATCTCAATAAAACTAGAAGAGAAAGAAAGGTGAATTTTATATAAGGTATAACTCACTTAAAGTGAGTGAAGTCGCTCAGTTGTGTCCGACTCTTTGCGACCCCATGGACTGTAGCCTACCAGGCTCTTCCGTCCATAGAATTTTCCAGGCAGGAGTGGGTTGCCATTTCCTTCTTCAGGGGATCTTCCCAGGGATAGAACCCAGGTCTCCCACATTGTCATTGTGGGCAGACACTTTACCATCTGAGCCATCTGGGAAGCCCTATAACGCACTTAAGCTATTACCAAAAAAAATATAGACATCGAGCCTACCCTCAGAGATTCTGGTTAAGCAAGTCTAAGATGGGATCTGTGTAACTGCCGTTTTAGTAAAGTACCCTAAAGGAGTGATTTACAAGGAATGTATGACTTTGAAACTGCACAACTCAGATTGGCACTTGAACCCAATCTTTTTTTACTTTTTGGGGTCACATCATGGTATGCAACACATAACCCCTACAGTGAAAGTGGAGTCTTAACCACCAGGTCACCAGGGAAGTCCCTTTTTTTCTTTTCGGGCTGTGTGGCTTGTGGGGAATCTTAATTCCCTGACCAGGGACTGAACCCAGGCCCTTGGCAGTGAGAGTGAGGAGGCCTAACCACTGGACCACCAGGGAATCTCCCCATATATCTTTTATTTTTAGAATGATAATTGTAAAAAGATATAATTTTATTTATTTATAACTGTGCTGGGTCTTCATTGCTGTATGTGCTTTTCTCTAGTTGCAGAGAACAGGGCTATTCTCTAGTTGAGGTGCACAGGCTTTAGTTCCTCCTCAGAATGTGGGATCTTCCTGGACCAGGGTTTGAACCTGTGTCTCCTGCATTGACAGGCAAATTCTTTACCACTGAGCCACTAGGGAAGCACTTCCCACCCCATATCTTTTAATTGAGATCACACAATTAATCTCAGCACTTACTGAAGTTCAGGTTCTTTTTGTTGTTGTTACAGGTAGAAATAGTTTATTTCTCTTCATTGCTAAGTAGTATCCCACTGTGTGGATATTAAACAAATTGAAGATGTATTTCCCCTTTTTTAAAGAGTTTCCTGTGCTATACAGGTTTTCATTAGTTACCTATTTTATACGTAGTAGTGTTTATATGTTAATGTTAATCTCCCAGTTCATTCCACCCCTCCCGTTTTCCTCTTAGTGTCCATACATTTATTCTGTATATCTGTGTCTATTTCTGCTTTGCAAATAGGTTCATCTGTACTATCTTTCTAGATTCCACATATATGTGTTAATACATGATATTTTTCTCTTTCTGACTTACTTCACTCTGTATGACAATCTCTAGGTCCATTCAGTTCAGTTCAGTTGCTCAGTCGTGTCCAACTCTTTGCAACCCCATGAATCACAGCACGCCAGGCCTCCCTGTCC
>SJXQ01004044.1:18938-38967 GCA_006408695.1 Aepyceros melampus
CCTGCCCACCTATCCCCTGTCCCCTTATCTACCTGTCCACCTGTCCCCCTGCCCACCTGCCCACCTCTCCTCCCTCCTCCCCACTTCACTTCCTTCTTCCCTCTCACACCCTTTCATGCAGTTGTGGCTTCAGCCACTTGGCCCTTTGCTCCTGTCTGCTGTCTGCTGCCTGCCTCAGTTTACCTGGGCAATGGCCTCTGGGAATCTGAGCGGGGTGTTAGCCATGAAGCAGGCCGCTTCTGCCACGAGGCAACTTCCCTGGGCCAGGAGGTGGCAGCCTCTGCCCGGCTTCCTAACTGCTGCCCCAAGGGAAACATCCTTCCTCCTTCTCCATCAGAGGAGCTGTTCGGCCTCACAGGCTGGTGACACGGCCCCCCTACCCAGGAAGGAGCCCCCAGGCGGGCCAGCTGTGAGCACAGCGCCTTCCCTCAGCGCGGAGTGTAGGCTCTGCCACCCTCCGAGGGCGGGGCTGAGGCTGAGAAGGACCCCAAGGTCACTCTCTGGCTTTCTCCCTGCCCGTCGACCTGATTCTGAGTCTCAGCCGCCCAGACGTGTCTGCCCTGGGCAGCATCTCCTGGGGAGGGTTTTCTTCCCGGACATCTTTCATCTGGTCGACTGTGTGAGCTCTGGGGCCCCTGACCAGCTTTCCCTCCACAGGGTGGCATGCTGGCCCATTACCTCGATGACATCCTGCCGGTCGGGTCCCGTGAGCAGGAAGCGGTGGTCATCCAAACACTGTGTTACCACAGGCCATGCTGGAGGAGGGAAGGAAATCCCGCAGAACTGGCTGCCTGCTACCTAGTGGCCCTCCAGGGGTCCGGGGCGTGTCTGGGGCACTTTGAGGCCCACATCTGGCCCTTCCTGCTGCTTAAGAAGATGCCTGATGCTCAGGGGGCCTCTGGCTTTGTGTGTGTGTCTTTTAACATTTACATCACTTCATGGCAGATCAATTCAGTTCAGTTCAGTCGCTCAGTCATGTCCGACTCTTTGCGACCCCATGAATCTCTGCACACCAGGCCTCCGTGTCCATCACCAACTCCCAGAGTTCACCCAAACTCATGTCCATCGAGTCGATGATGCCATCCAGCCATCTCATCCTCTGTTGTCCCCTTCTCCTCCTGCCCTCAAAACCTCCCAACATCAGGGTCTTTTCCAATGAGTCAACTCTTTGCATGAGGTGGCCAAAGTATTAGAGTTTCAGCTTCAGCATCAGTCCGATAGATAGGGAAAAATGGAAACAGTGGCAGATTTTATTTTCTTGGGCTCCAAAATCACTGCAGATGGTGACTTCAGCCATGAAATTCAAAGACGCTTGCTCCTTGGAAGAAAAGCTATGACAAACCTAGACAGCATATTACAAAGCAGAGATATCACTTTGCCAACAAATTCTGAATAGTCAAAGCTATGGTTTTTCCAGTAGTCATGTATGGATGTGAGAGTTGGACCATAAAAAAGGCTGAAACATTGAAGAATTGATGCCTTTGAAATGTGGTGCTGGAGAAGACTCGAGAGTCCCTTGGACTGCAAGGAGATCAAATGAGTCGATCCTCAAGGAATCAGCCCTGCATACTCACTAGAAAGACTGATGCTGAAGCTGAAGCTCCGGTACTTTGGCCACCTGATGGGAAGAGCTGTTTCATAGGAAAAGACTGATGCCGGAAAGATTGATGGCAGGAGGAGAAGGATCATCAGACGAAGATTATCTGACGAAAGAGGATAAGACGGTTGGGTGGCATCACCGACCCACTGAACATGAGTCTGAGCAAACTCTGGGAGACAGTGAGGGGCAGGGAAGCCTGGGGTGCTGCAGTCCATGGGTCAGAAAGAGTCAGACACGACTGAATGGCTGAACAGCAGCAAGTGTGTAAAGTAGATTACTAATGAGAGCCTGCTGCACAGCACAGAGAGATGCTCAGGGCTTTGTGATGATCTAAACGGGAAGGAAACCCAACAAAGAGGGGATACGTATACACTTATAACTGATTCCCTTTGCTGTAGCAGAAACGAAAATGACGCTGTGAAGCAACTATACTATAAAACAACATTTTTTTTTAAGTCCAACAATAACAAAAATAAATGAATGCATGGCAGATGAAAAACAAAGAATGGGGGTCCCACCAGAGAGGCCAGACCAGACGGCACAGCTGGGCTTACAGTTTCACGCTGTGATGTTGGGCACACACAGTCCTGTTCTACCGTCAGAGAAGGGGTGCCTGCAACACAGGTCAGGGCAGGTTCTGAGGATGCAAGCAGGTCACATGAGGAGTGGCTGCCAAGCCTGCTGTGCCCACCCCCTGCTGTGTCACCCCTGGCCTCATGGGACCTTCCCATGACCTGGTGACCGAGGAAGGAAGAGCCAGGGCCTGTCTCTCCAGGGGTTCTGCTCTGTGTGGGGTCACCACCCGAAGTGAACAGCCCAGAGCTCCAGGGACTCAAGCAGCATCTCTTTGTTTGACTTTGCCTGGAAGGAGAGGCTGGGGTCTCAGGTCTAGAGACATCATAGCTGTGAACAGTTTGGCTAGTCGGTCAGGGACTTGGAAGGAGCACAGTTGGAAAGTTGCTGGCAGGAGGTCTGGGAAGAGGGGCGAGGTTAGACTTCTCCAAAGGACACAGAATGGGGAGGCATTCGAGGCCTGTGTGAATGCCGAGCTGCTGCTGCAGCCAAGGAGAATCTCAGTTGCCAGGCAGACCACTGGCCCTTCTGCGGACCTCTGCCAACCTCTGTCCAGAGGGCTCATGGCTGCCACGGTGGAGGTGATGGGCGGGATTGGCACACAGACTGCCCACTCCACATGGCTGTCCACCAAGGCCTCTCGCGAAACACCAGAGACAACACTGATGCCCCGATGCGGTCCAGGCATTCCCGACACCATCCCAGGGCCGTGGATGAGGCGGCTGCTTCCATGTGGGAAGGGCACCAGGTGGCTTCCCTAGAATAGACGCTCCGAGTATGAAGTCACTTTCCTGCCCCCACGTGGCTGCAGACATACCACCTGGGCCCAATGGGATGCCTAGCCCACCGTCACAGGCTGACAGCAAAGAAGCCCATTCCCCAGCCAGCGGAAGGCTCAGACTAACTGACTTGTAGGTTTCCCAAGAACTCCCATCACCCTGAAGCAGCTGGCCCAACAGGACAGTGTGACGAGCTTTTGAAGATGCGGTGGTAGCGCCTGCTGGGGGTGCAGGGCCGGGGTGCTCTGAATCAGCGTTTTCTCTCTTTGCTCAGATGTATGTTTCTGGGAATCATGAGGGAGAAATGGCAACGAGCTCTGTTACCCTAATGAAATGCCTCCGGTGCGTCTTTGCCTCCTGTCCCCACGACGCTAGGTTTTTTGTCTAGAAATTCAAGTTCCCAAGGGAGGAGGGCTCCCACCAAGGACACGAAGAGTCTATTACACCCGAGCCACCATGGAGTCTTCGTGCCAGAGGATCAACAGGCAGAGAAGGGTGACGATAAGGTTGGAGTGATCCGTCCCATCGGGTGGGAACCGGTACTTACTCCAAGAAGGTGAAGATGAAAAAGAACATGTCTGGAAGGCAGAAGTCCCCTGGAGCACGGAGATTCCTGGTCCTATGATGGAAATCAAATGGGAATTATAGCATCGGCCCAGGCCTCTCAGGAATGAGGCCTTGGATTGACCCAAGGCAGGGAGCCAGCGTCGGCTGAGGTGCCTACGGAGGCGGAGAGGATGTGGAGGTGGACGTGGGGGAGGTGCTGATAGAGACCAGCCGTGGCCGCCAGGCTAGCCACAGAGCTGGGAGGCTGTGACCGTGGCTCCCGGCCCACCCTTCTGTCTCTGCAGGTAAATCGTAAACCATCAGAGTGGGAATGTGACCGGGCCAGAACAGGAGCGGACGCCACCCTGGAGTGGATAAAGGGGCCTCCTCCCTTTTGGGGGGAGGGGAGCGTGCTTCTGGTTGTACAGGGTAGGCGTGTAATCTCACTTTGCCTTTATTTAGAAGTTGTGTGTGTTGGTCGCTCAGTTGTGTCTGACTCTTTGTGAGTAGCCCTGCAGGCTCCTCTGTCCAGGGAATTATCCAGGCAAGAATATAGGAGTGGATAGCCATTTCCTTCTCCAGGGGATCTTCGTGACCCAAGGATCAAACCTGGGTCTCTTGCATTGTAGGCAGATTCTTTACCATCTCAGCCACTGGAAAAAGTTAAGTACAGTTAAAAAAAAAAAAAAGGCACACAGCATTTTGTATGACTCCACGTGTACAAAAAACCTAGGACAGGCAAGTCCAGAGACAGAACGCGGCCGGTGGGACTCCCCGGTGGTCCGGGGGCTAAGTCTCCGAGCCCCCAGTGCAGGGGCCCAAGTTTGATCCCTGGTCGGGGAAGTAGTTCCCACATGCCGCAGCTAAAGATCCTGTGTGCTGCAACGGAGACACAGCCAAACAAATAACTATTGGAAGGACGTGGTGTGATACGCAAGATTTCCCATCCCAACCCTGAGTGCGCGGCTCCGTGGCGCTGAGTGCGCTGCGGCAGGACCGTCACGCCAGCCTCCTCCAGAACGCTCCCATCTCCCTAAACCCACACTCGGTCCCCACGAAGCACTCATTCCCTCTCCCTCCCCAGTCTGGCCCCACCGCCCAACATCTGTGTCTAGGAGTCGGACCCTCTGGGGGCCTCGTGTGAGTGGAGACATACAGGACTCGTCCTCGACCAAGGGTGCATCGCACAGGAGGTGTCCTTTTGTGTCTGGCCTTTTGGCAGTAGGTCCAGAATATTCTACACAGCTGCCCTGCTTTCCTCCATGGCCCTCAGCCTATGGCTTCACTCATCTGACCTCAGTAGCCCACAGCCGGACTCAGCAGTCCTGTCTGTGGCGTGCACTCTCCCCTGCAGAGAGAGGGAGAGGGACTAACCCATTCCAACACCAGAACTGGCCACTAGATGCGGACACTCAGGATCAACCACGGAGAAACCCTAGAAGCTAGAGGGAGGAAGGGATCTGAGGAAAGGTCAGCAAGCATGATAAACTTCCAGGAGCACTGAGGGTGGTGGTGAACTGCAGTGCGTGCGTGCGCGTGCGTGTGTGTGCACACATGTGTGTGAGACACATGCAGTGTGTCTTTCTGTTTCCCTCTCTCCATGGGTCTGTCTGCAAATCCTCCTTCCCTCAGCCTCCTTGACCTTAGATCTCCACCTCCCCACCTCCGAGAAACCTTGGGCTCAGCTGGAGAATCACCCCCTGAGCCCCGGGTTAGTTTCACTTCTCTCACAGGTCCCTCACTCCCTGCTGTCCATGTTTGAACACAAAGTTACACGTGCTGTTCCCTGCTCTCTGGGTGCTGACAGCAGGCAAATGTGGTCCCAGTTATCCGCATGGCCAAGAGAGGACCACCTGGAGATATTAACTTTTAACGCGTGATTAAACTAAGTCGCAGGTTTACAGTTACTTTACAGGGTGGAGGCAGTATTTTGCCCTTTGTAGTTTTATTTTGTGGGCAGGAACCTCAAAATTGTGTAAATATCTTGCTACTCTTCCCACTTTTAGTGTTGACTGGTGATTTACACCTACATAAATAAGCACTGCAATGCTGTGAAATGGACTATCAGAGGGGACCCTGAGAGTGTGGGGAGGAAAACGAGCACGAGCTAATCGGACAAGAGGGGGCACAGAAGGAAAGAGAAACACCGGAGGAAATATTTGAAAACGTAACCAAATTAAGTACCTCAGAAGGAAAGAAACGTGAGAAAAAGCTCTCAGGGGCCAAACGGGATGAAAAGGAAGACGCTAGATTCTTCCTATCATAGTGACACAAAGGTGAAAGTTCTGGAATGTTCCAGAGTAACCTGAAGATGGCCTGAACGGATGAGCTTCATATCGTTCTTCTCGAGAGCAGAGCTGGATACAAGGAGAAGTCATATATGGAATGTTCAGAGGACCAATAACTTTTCACAGAGGACTTTCCAGGATATCATTATCATTTAAATGTGAAAGTGGAGTAAAAACACTTTCAGAGACACCAAACTTCAGAGTATTTAGGATGTTTGCCACAGTAACACCCACTCTGGCAACAAGGTTCTCAAACAATAAGATAAATAAATTACAGACGCTGCTGCAAATGAAGGTGGGAGAGACCAAGGATCTGCTCTCCATGCCTGTAAAAATCACCAGTGGGAATACAATGCAGCGTGAAAGACACCTCCTCTAACTGTACCAACGCCAAGAGCAGCTAGAAACTCACGGGTCAGCTTCCCTGTGCTAAATTCTAGACTCAAAGAGAGACCCTGGTGGAGGTTGTTGAAGTGAATAGACAGACATTTCTTGTAGGAATGCCTTAATAGGACAAAAATGTCAAACCTCCTGAAATTAACCCAGACTTATCCAGTGCCACCCTGATTCACATCTCAGCTGGGAGTTTGAAATACTTGGTACACTTACTCTAATGTGGATTACTGTTCAGTTGCTAAATCATGTCTTTGCGACTCCATGAATTGCAGCATACCAACTGTCCTTCACCATTTCCTGAAGTTTGCTCAGACTCACATCCACTAAGTCAGTGATGCCATCCAACCATCTCATTCTCTTTCACCCCCTTCTCCTCTTGCCCTCAATCTTTCCCAGAATCAGGATCTTTTCCAATTAGTCGACTCTGCATCAGGTGGCCAAAGTATTGGCGCTTCAGCATCAGTCCTTCCAATGAATATTCAGGCTGATTTCCTTTAGGACTGATTGATGTGATCTCCTTGCAGTCTGAGGGACTCTCAAGAGTCTTCTCCAGCTCCATGATTTGAAAATGTCAGTTCTTTAGCACTCAGCCTTCTTTATGGTCCAGCTCTCACACCCATACATGACTGCTGGAAAACCATGGCTTTGACTATGTGGACATCTGCCTGCAAAGCAATGTCTCTGCTTTTTAATACGCTGTCTAGGTTGGTCATAACTTTTCTTCCAAGGAGCAAGGGTCTTTGAATTTTGTGGCTGCAGTTACTGTCTACAGTGATTTTAGAGTCCAAGAAAAGAAAATCTGTCACTGTTTTCACTTTTCCCCATTTATTTGCCAAGAAGTGATGGGATCAGATGCCATGAATTTTGTTTTTTGAATGTTGATGCTGAAGTATAAAGGTCCATGAGTAGGTAGATCAGCTTTGAATAAAAAGGACAAGAGAGAGGGACTTCCCATGTCTGATATGAAGGCAACCTGATGCAGCCTAATAGGAAAGCCCCAAACGGCATGGGATTGTCCCCCAGATGAAGCTGGAGAATAGAAAGCTTGGAGAAGGACTCTTGTGTACATTTACTCCATGCTTAAAAACATTAATCTGTTCATGATAGTCCTTTTGGGAAGTGAAAAGCCATTAAATGGGAAAAGAAATCCATTAATTTTAATGGTAAAAATTATAATGTGTTTCATCCTAACCTGATAACTTCTAAACATTCACAGATAAAATACCAATCAAGGCATAAAGATGAATTAATTTGAGTTATAAAGAACACAAGGATTTTAAAAGTTTGTCAACTTAAAAAAAAATCTGCTGGGATTTTAATCGAGATTGTATCAGATCTATAGATCAACGTGCACCCAGGCGGAACGATAGGGCAGGGCCGCGGGAGCCTTGGTTGGCCTCGGACAGCCAGTCCCCAGCGGCCCCCATCACCCCCTGCCAGCCGGCCACTGCCCGCGTCTCTCCAGGAGCGTGGTGCGCCCTGCTATGCGTGGGCACTGGGGTCCGGGCAGAGAGCCCTTCCTCCTGGGACACGGGGCACGGCCAGAAAGGCAGCCGCCCCCTCGCCCGTCACGCACTGCTCCTTTGTGGGGAACCTGGTTCTAAATCATTAACAGACGACCTGCTTCTCAGTCCCGGCTTCATGCAGACGCAGAACAGCTCCCTCGCAGCAATCTATTGAAAGTCAGCCCTTGACAGGAGGGTTTGTAAAAAACAAAGAAGAAAAAAAACAAAAACAAAACAAAGCAAACAGAAAAAGAAAGTTAAAAAAGAAAAAGAAAAACGAAAAAAAAGATTAGATCAGTGTGGGGAAAATAATAGCTACTGGATCTCCTAATCCATGAATATAATCCTTAAGATTATACAGTGGAACTGACAAATAGATTCAAGGGCCTAGATCTGATAGATAGAGTGCCTGACGAACTATGGCCGGAGGTTCATGACATTGTACAGGAAACAGGGATCAAGCCCATCCCCATGGAAAAGAAATGCAAAAAAGCAAAATGGCTGTCTGGGGAGGTCTTAAAAATAGCTGTGACAAGAAGAGAAGTGAAAAGCAAAGGAGAAAAGGAAAGATATAAGCATCTGAATGCAGAGTTCCAAAGAATAGCAAGGAGAGATAAGAAAGCCTTCCTCAGTGATCAATGCAAAGAAATAGAGGAAAACAACAGAATGGGAAAGACTAGAGATCTCTTCAAGAAAATTAGAGATACCAAGGGAACATTTCATGCAAAGATGGGCACAATAAAGGACAGAAATGGGATGAACCTAACAGAAGTGGAAGATATTAAGAAGAGGTGGCAAGAATACACAGAAGAACTGTACAAAAAAGATCTTCACGACCAAGATAATCACGATGGTGTGATCACTCACCTAGAGCCAGACATCCTGGAATGTGAAGTCAAGTGGGCCTTAGCAAGCATCACTACGAACAAAGCTACTGGAGGTGATGGAATTCCAGTGGAGCTGTTTCAAATCCTCAAAAAGGATGATGCCGTGAAAGTGCTGCACTCAATATGCCAGCAAATTGGAAAACTCAGCAGTGGCCACAGGACTGGAAAATGTCAGTTTTCATCCCAATCCCAAAGAAAGGCAATGCCAAGAATGCTCAAACTACCGCACAGTTGCACTCATCTCACATGCTAGTAAAGTAATGCTCAAAATTCTCCAAGCCAGGCTTCAACAGTACATGAACCATGAACTTTCAGATGTTCAAGCTGGCTTTAGCAAGGGCAGAGGAACCAGAGATCAAATTGCCAACATTCGTTGGATCATTCAAAATGCAAGAGAGTTCCAGAAAGACATCTGCTTCTGTTTTATTGACTATGACAAAGCCTTTGACTGTGTGGATCACAACAAACTGTGGAAAATTCTTCAAGAGGTGGGAATATGAGACCACCTGACCTGTCTCCTGAGAAACCTGTACGCAAGTCAGGAAGCAACACTTAGAACCAGACATGGAACAATAGACTGTTTCCAAATCGGGAAAGGAGCACGCCAAGGCTGTATATTGTCACCCTGCTTAGTTAACTTCTATGCAGAGTACATCATGAGAAACGCTGGGCCGGAGGAAGCACAAGCTGGGATCAAGATTCCTGGGAGAAATATAAATAACCTCAGATATTCAGATGATGCCACCCTTCTTTCCTCAAGAAGAGCTAAAGAGCTTCTTGAGGAAAGTGAAAGAGGAGAGTGAAAAAGTTGACTTAAAACTCAGCATTCAGAAAACTAGTATGACATCTGGTCCCATCATTTCATGGCAAACAGATGGGGAAACAGTGGAAACAGTGGCTGACTTTATTTTTTTGGGCTCCAAAATCACTGCAGATGGTGACTGCAGCCATGAAATTAAAAGGTGCTTACCCCTTGGAAGAAAAGCTATAATCAACCTAGACAACACACTAAAAAGCAGAGACATTACTTTGCCAACACAGGTCCGTCTAGTCAAGGCTACGGTTTTTCCAGTCGTCATGTTTGGATGTGAGAGTTGGACTATAAAGAAAGCTGAGCGCCGAAGAATTGATGCTTTTGAACTGTGGTGTTGGAGAAGATCTTGGGAGTCCCTTGAACTGCAAGGAGATCCAACCAGTCCATCCTAAAAGAAATCAGTCCTGAATATTCATTGGAAGGACTGATGCTGAAGCTGAAACTCTAGTACTTTGGCCACTGGATGCAAAGAACTGACTCATTTGAAAAGACCCTGATACTGGGAAAGATTTAAGGCAGGAGGAGAATGGGACCACAGAGGATGAGATGGCTGGATGGCATCACCGACTTGATGGACCTGAGCTTGAGCAAGCCCCGGGAGGTGGTGATGGACAGGGAGGCCTGCAGTGCTGTAGTCCATGGGGTCGCAAAGAGTCGGACATGACTGAGCGACTGAACTGGACTAAAGTAGGTTTGTCATAGCTCTTCTTCCAAGGAGCAAGCTTCTCTTTATTTCATGGCTGCAGTCACCGTCTGCAGGGATTGTGGAACCGAAGAGAATGAAGTCTGTCACTTTATTTTTGTAGATTTGGTCGGATTTCTTCATAGATGATTATGTTTTCTATGAATTAAAACATTTTGCTCTTCCTTTCAGCTGGTTTCTTCTTCTTGCCATATTGCACCAGCTAAAACTTTCAGAACAATGTTAGACAGAAGTCTTGACAAGAGACATCCTTGTCTTATTCTTGATCTTAGGGAGAAATCAACCAGTTTTCCACCATTAAATCTGAGGCCCTTTATTAAGCTGAGAAAGTTTCCTTTGATTCCTAGTTTTCTGGCACTTTAAAAATTATGAATGGCTATTGGATGTTGTCAAATGTTTTTTCTGAATATATTGAAATAATGATATGGCTTTTATTTTTAAATTTAATGTTGTCACTTAATTGAGCTGGCTTTTTAAAATGTTGAACAAGCTTGCATTTCTAGACTTCATCCCCACTTGTATTGTTGGATTTGAGTTGCGAAGCTTTTCTTTAGGGGTTTGCCTCTTGTGTTCACGAGGAATAGTTTCTTTTGTCCTGTTTGTCTCTCTTTGGTATCAGTACAATGCTGCCTTCATAGGATGGATTGGGAAGTATTTCATCCTTTTAATTGTTCTTAGTGAGTTTAGGTAGAATCTGTTTTATTTCTTCCTTAAATATTTGAAACAAGTCACCAGCTATTCTATCTAAGCTTGGAGTTTTTTTTGAACAGTAAGTTTTTCCCTTAATTACACATTTAGTTTACTAAATAGATATGAAGCTACTTTGGTTATTTCTTTTTGAATTAACTTTGGAAGTTTGTGATGAGTTTGTTATTTGTGTGTAGAAACACAACTCCTTTCTGTATGTCAATTGTGTATTGTGCAACTTTGCTGAATTTGTTGATGAGTAATAACCATTTTTTGTTTTGTTTGCCTTTGATTTGTTGGATCTTTAGGGTTTTCTATATATAAGTTCAGGTCATTTTCAAAAAGAAGCAGTTTTACTTCTTCCTTCATGATTTGGATGTCTTTGTTTTTTTCCTGCTTGACTGCTCTGGCTAAGACTTTCAGTACTTTATTGAATAGGGTGGTGGCAGTGAGCACCCTTGTCTTTTCCCTGATTTTAGAGGAAAAGCTTTCATCTTTTCATCATTGAGTATGATGTTAGCCCTGGGATTGTCATTTGTGGGCATCACTATGTTGAGGTACATTCCTTCTATACCCATTTTGTTAAGAGTTTATGGGTTTTTTTCATCATGGAAAAATGTTGAATTTTGTCAAGTGCTTTTTCTGCATTTATTGAGATAAGAATATGATTCCCATCTTTCATTCTATTAATGTGGTATATTACATTGATTGATTTGTGTACACTGAGGCATCCTTTCACCCCAGGGATGAATTCCACTTGATCATAGTGTACGATCCTTTTAATGTGTGTTGGATTTTGTTTGCTAGTATTTTGTTGACAATTTTTGATTGTATATTCATCAGGAATATTGATCTAAAGCTGTTTTTCCTTGTAGTTTCCTGATCTGGCTTTGGTATCAGGGTGATGTTGTTAGGACCAGACTCTGGCCATGACAGGCTTAGCGAGCTACACCAGGCCCAAAAATATAACCTGAGTCATGCTTCTGGGAATTATACCCTAAAACCAATCAGGAAAGCCCCCATTTGCGCCAAACCTTGAGCCAATCCGGGTGAGATGCGAGGTTCAAAATTTCCGCGCACACACCACTCAATCATTGTAAGCCTAGTAGCCTAGAGGTGGCCTATTGAGACAAAGATGGAAATTCTTCAGGAAAGCCCGGCCCGCGAAAAACTGACCAATCAGCAGTTAACAAGTAACCCGTGCAACCAATCCAAGTTTGCCAGCTGCCTACCTTTGTTACAATCCTATAAATACTGCTGGAACCCAGAGGTCGGGGCCTCCCGTCTTACTCCACTGCGTTGGATGTGGCAGGAGCCCTGACTCAAGTCAGAAATAAATTTCCCTTTTTGCCTTTTGCATTGTCGTGGAGGTCTTGTTCTTGTCGGTCTTGGGATCCGGACTTTCGGGCATAACACTTGGGGGCTCGTCCGGGATCCCTTGACCGAGGGAAACAACCCCCTCCAGACATAAGGGAAAATTTACTGGAGCACCGGTGCTAAGGTACAGAAAATCCAGTGTAAATCCTGGGCCCGCCGATGCGAGGATGGGTAACTGGTGCAGGGAAAGCTTTCACTCTGAGGGCAGAATAACCCGCCCACCCATTCTAAGTCTGAGGCCCGGCGGACGCGCTGGAAGGCATTTGGGTTTTCAGGGGAGGGGACGGTCGGGACCCCTCCGAAACCAGGTCTGACGGACGGTGGACACCGTGGGGAAAGGTAAATACAGGGAAGAAATTTAAACCAAACCAGAGGCCTATTTCAGTGTTTTCGGCTGACATCTGTCTGTCCTCCCCTTGTCACGTGTGTGTGAGTGCGGGTGCCATGTCCGTTATCTGTGTTTTTATATTAGGCTGTTTTATAATGGGGCAAACCAGCTCAACCCTGCTGTCTGTGATGGTAGATCATTTTTCAGACTTTAAATCCAGGGCACAAAATTTGTCTTTGCTGGTAAAGAAAAAATAAATTAATTACTTTTTGTTCTGCAGAATGGCCCACGTTCCAGGTCGGGTGGCCACCAGAAGAACTTTCTCCCTACCCATCATCCAACAGGTTAAGGAGATGGTTATGGCTCCAAATCCTCAGGGCCATCCTGACCAGATGCCCTATATCCTGGTTTGGCAGGATCTAGTTGAGAACCCGCCAGCCTGGTTAAAGTCTTTTACTCACCACCCCCTCAGTGTTCCGGTTTCCCAGGTCCTGGTGGCAGAGGTGCCCAAGGAAAAGGAGAAAGCAAGTCGGGCAGAAACGGCTGTCCTCCAGGATTCCTCTCCTTACCCTAATCTGATTGACCTGGACACGGAATTGAGGCTTCCCCCCACGCACCGCCACCACTCCTGCCCCTGCAGGAACCAGATATATCATCAGGAGGGCAGGAGAATGGCATGCGGGCCTCAGCCTCAGGACACAGCGGGGGGCCAGCTCTGAGGACCCGGGGGAGAGCACGGAGAGCTGGGATTAAATCAGAGCCTGAGTGTCACGAGGGGCCCACGTCGACCGTCCAGGCATTCCCAGTCAGAGCGGGGCTGGCTAATCCGGATGAGGAACGTTCTCCACTAGTGACCTTTACAACTGGAAAGCCCAGAATCCCCCTTTCTCCGAAAAGCCCCAGGGTCTTATTGGCTTGTCAGAATCTATCCTGCATACCCACAATCCTACTTGGGATGATTGTCAACAGCTGTTACAGGTGCTCCTAACCACAGAAGAAAGAGAACAAGTCCTATCGGAAGCAAGGAAAAATGTGTTGCGAATAGATGGGAGACCCACCATGCAGCCCCACCTCATCGACGAAGCCTTTCCTTCACAAAGACCAAACTGGGACTTTGAGCGCGCTGAAGGTAGGGAGCGTCTCTGAGCGTACCGCCAGACTCTCATGGCCGGCCTCCGAGCCGCCGCTAGGAGGCCAACTAATTTGTCTAAGGACTGGAATGCAAAAGTAGGAAGTCAAGAAACACCTGGAGTAACATGCAAATTTGGCCTTGAAATGTGGAATGAAGCAGGGCAAAGACTAATAGAGTTTTGCCAAGAAAATGCACTGGTCATAGCANATACTTTGGCCACCTCATGCAAAGAGTTGACTCATTGGAAAAGACTGATATTGGGAGGGATTGGGGCAGGAGGAGAAGGGGACAACAGATGATGAGATGGCTGGATGGCATCACCGACTTGATGGACATGAGTATGGGTGAACTCTGGGAGTTGGTGATGGACAGGGAGTCCTGGCGTGCTGCGATTCATGGCGTCACAAAGAGTTGGACACGACTGAGCGACTGAACTGAAATAACCGAATGATGTTTCAGTCATAAACAAATCGCAAGTGTATTACCCAATCTGTAATTTTTTCCCAGAGGACTCATCTTGAACTTTTTACTTACAAGCTTGTGTCAAGCAAGCAAAATCAATCTTTTTGAAGAAATTTGGAAAAACATTAAAAAAAAAAGTCTGAAGTATACATAAATTAGAAAAAAGAAGCCTAAGATGACAAAAAAAAAAAATCACTTGAAAAATGTGAGTCTACTTCAGTAAGTTGAGAGAATGAACTTAACTTTCTCATGTTGTCTTTTAAACGGTTTCGCCATGCTACACTGTTACCTACTGCTTTTTAAATCCGTTTTGGTTCACAGTAGTAGAGAGCAATGTCTAAATATCAATTCCTGAGAAACTCAGATGGCCATTGCTAAATGTAATTTACCAAGTTTATAATACATAATCATTAAAAAAACTAGTTAAAAATCTCATTTTGAAAAGAAAACCTTAAATTCAAGGTAAGCTTTAAACACATATTAAAAAAAAAACAGAGCTAATATGATACTGAAAATTATATGCAAAAAACTACTTTGAAAGTTGGCCATCTTCAGTGTATTGAATCATATTGAAGCCAGATAAAATAGTATTTTACATATTAACCTTTAAAATGTAGGCCTTAAAAAAACTAAATCTTTCAGCTTATTGGCTGATGCCACCCTCAAAGTAACAGCAACTGCCAGCTGAATTCATTCTATGATAAAACTCTAGGTCATTCAAAACTGATGTTAACATTGTGTTAAGCTTTTACTCACAATTTTCACTAAGAAACTTCACTAGAAAACAAATGAATCACTAATCTCCATCTTCTGCCCATTTTGTGTTGATTGTAGGTCAAAGGTTTTATATAATGTAATCCATTCATTGCCCAGAAACTCACTTTAATGATGTTACACTGGTGTTGTTGTGTATCTCAAGGTACTTATTTCTAGTTAGCATTTTTGCTGGTTTCACTTCATTTGTATTCTTTTATAACTGAACATGGTTTAATAGGGAATTGGATAGGCTTTATTTAGTTGGCTTTCTTGTACTGAATGAACAGTATACATACTTCTAAAATAATATATTGCATTTAAACTTTATTTTTCCTATAATTTGAAGAAATAGTTTATCTATACAGGGATAAAATCATTTAGAAATAACCCCACTTTTTAGAGGAAAACCAGCTTTAAGTGTGGTGTTTTAAATAATTAAGGCAAAGAATATTTCTGCTAAAGCTGTAGAATTTTTAAGTACTGTAAATAATGTAATTATGTTGCCCCTTTTCATATCATTACATACCTAAAGAAATCTGGCTTTTTGCATTCTGGCTTGGGTCTCTTTTTCTGCTCTTCCAATACAAAATTGATCTTTTCCTCTTGAAAAGTTTTTCGTCACTGCATGTCAAGTCAATCAAGGACTGGCTACAGAAACCCCATACTTATCAGCAGACACCCCCAACCCCCATCCCCTCCGGTCCTGGCAAGCACTTAGCTTTCTGTCTCTTTGGATTTGCCTATTCTATACATTCCACATAGATGAAATAACAGGTGTCTTTTTAACTGGCTTCACTTATCTTTAAGGTTCTTTCAAGTTGTAGTATTTATCAGTACTTCACTTTTTATGAGCAATAATATTCTTTGAATGGACATAACCACATTTTATCTATTCATCAGCTGATGGATATTTGGGTTGCTTCTACATCTTGGCTTCTATGAGTAATACGGTGCATTTGTATTCAAGTTTCTGAATGGACATGTTTTCATTTCTCTTGGACATATTTCTAGGAGTGGATCTGCTGGATCATATGAAGTGTTTTAACATTTTGAAGACTGTCAGACTGCTATCCAAAGCAGCTGCAGCATTTTGTATTTTCACCAGCAAAGTAAGAGGATTTCAATTTTTCCACATCACCACTGGTATTTTACTGTCTTTTAATTACAGCTATCCTAGTGAGTGGCATGTTATTGAGATTATGATTTACATTTCACTAATGGCTAATAATGTTGAGCATAATTTTATGTGTTTACTGGCCATTTTTTTTGTCTTTGGAGCCAATTTTCAAGAATTTTCTACTGTTGATCATTCTTCTTAAAAAAAAAAAAAGAAAAATTGTATCTCACCTCTCAAGGCCTATACAGAAGGCAAACCTTGCTCAGTCTGTGCTTAATATATCCCTGTTGGTAGAATGGCACTCAACTCAGCTTAAAGAGAAATACTGCCATCAAAGTACTTGGTCAGTTCGAGAGCTAGCTCCCAGCCCGCAGATGGCAGTGCTAAGCCCCACACCACCAGTCCATTGTAACAGAAAAAGCATACCACGAGAACAGCACAGAAATCCCTGACAAGAAAGTACCTGCCTCCACTGTCCTTTTAAAACACACAGGCAAGGACTTCCCTGGTGACTCAGTAGTAAAGAATTCTGTCAATGCAGGAGACAGGAGTTCGTTCGATCCCTGATCCAGTAAGATCCCACATGCTGCAGAGGCAACTAAGCCCTACGCCTCAGCACCACAACTTTTGAGTCTGTGGTCTAGAGCCCAGGAGCCACAGCTACTGACGCCTGTGCACCCCGAGAGCCCATGCTGCTCAACAAGAGAAGCCACAACTGGAGAGCAGTCCCAGCAATGAAGACCCAGTACAGGCAAAAAAAACCCACGTAGGCATCTACTAACTCATACAGCTGGCTTATTTTTTTTTAATGAGTTCAGATTATTGCATCTGCTACTTTCTCACAATCTTTGTTACTAGAATATAACATTTTATATAGTTTGTGGAAATAACTAAGACAAAGGGATATTTGTCCAAAAGTAACACAGTGAGAAACAAATGAAGTTAACTTTCTACTGTAGTAACTTCTGTACCTAAATACAATGTCACAATATATATGCTAGAAGAAATTTATCAAATATATGTCTGAGCTTAAATAATTCTCGGGTAAATTTTAACAGTAAGTCCTAATCGATTATTAATGTTCATATTAATGTAGACTTTAACATATCTTTACTTTAGTGAGATTAAAAACGTAAAGCTAGGGAATTCCCTGGAGATGCAGTGGTTAGGACTCCTTGCTTCAAAATGAAGTAACTTTCTACTGTAGTAACTTCTGTACCTAAATACAATGTCACAATATATATGCTAGAAGAAATTTATCAAATATATGTCTGAGCTTAAATAATTCTCGGGTAAATTTTAACAGTAAGTCCTAATCGATTATTAATGTTCATATTAATGTAGACTTTAACATATCTTTACTTTAGTGAGATTAAAAACGTAAAGCTAGGGAATTCCCTGGAGATGCAGTGGTTAGGACTCCTTGCTTCCTCTGCAAGGCGCATGGCTTCATCTCTGGACAACTAGGATCCCACATGACACACATGGTGCAGCCAAAAGCAAGCAGCACAGAAGCCAATGGCGTTAACAAGACGTCAACAGACAAATCACCTACACCGAAAGCTGGTTCTTTGAAAAGATGAATAAAATTGTTAATTTTCTAGCCAGACTGAGATGGACACATTACCTATCAGAAATATAAGTGTGGTCATTACTTCCCAGCAAGTATCTGGAAATAATTATTACTACATATGAGATAATTCTGTATATACACTAAAGAAAATGAAGTCTCAGTAAATGAGAGACACTGATAATCTGGAAAATTAAAATGTTCACTAAATTATTTTCCATGAAGAATACATAAGGTAAAGGGAGGAAATCCATGGAAACAAATCTGCAACAAAATAACAGTATCACCACAGTAAAGCAAGTGAATGACAGGTTAAGATAAAAGACAATGGGGAATATTATGGACAGAAAATGGTTCTATCCTCAACTAATGCTGCTAGCCAGCTTTTAGAGGAACTGCAATTCCTCTTCAGTTTCTCTGTTAACATACTTTACAATTACTAGACAGAGTACTTTATGGGTACAACAACTGTTCTGTATAAGATGAGGGTCACAAAGACCTCTTTTTGATTGATCAACACTAAGTTTAAAACCTATGTAAACAGTAAGCATTGAATATAAGTACTGATCATGTCAGTAAACCACGACAGTGAAAAGTGATTTTGTAAGTCTGCACTGTTTTCAAAAAATGTTAGCATAGTGAAAGGCATTTAGGGATTCTTTAATTTATACTTCTTCCTAATTATTTACTCACTTCTACATGGAAAAAAAAAAAATCTCAATGTAAAAACAAAACCAAGGAACTACCCCCAAGACTGAAGGAAAACTATTTCTTGGGGTAAAAATATGCCAAGTTGGCAAGTTAATGTTTTCTTTGAAAAACAAAAAGGGGACTTCCTTGACGGTTCAGTGGTTAAGACTCCACACTTCCAACGCAGGGAGTGCAGGTTCAGACTGGCCTTATTCAGGGAGCTATGATGCCACATGCTAAGCAGCACAGTCAAAAAGTAAAATAAGTAAGAATAAGCAATCATGCAAATCTTTATAAAGCCCATTTAGTGAAAACTAGGCAATTTTACATTCCTAGTGCAGCTATTTCCAACAATGGTGTAGTAACAGCTGCCATATGCTGAAAGTAAGATTGTATGGATTCTCTTTATTCTGTCTTCAGAGTTCATGAAAGCACCTTTGACTTAACTTGGTTTTTTTTTAATTAATACAACAGTGTTAATTTAACTATGATCCCATCACTGAACCTACTGTAGTTTTACATCTCTTAGTTGAGGCCCATAAAACCACTCACACTATTTACCCTATCCAAGTTTTATTCAAGAAATAAGACCTTTCTTATTCAGAGGGAAGAAGTTAAGAGAAGTTGGAGAAGACTCTTGAGAGTCCCTTGGACTGCAAGGAGATCCAACCAGTTCATTCTGAAGGAGATCAGCCCTGGGGTTTCTTTGGAAGATGCTAAAGCTGAAACTCCAGTACTTTGGCGACCTCAGGTGAAGAGTTGACTCATTGGAAAAGACTCTGATGCTGGGAGGGATTGGGGCAGAAGAAGGGGATGACAGAGGATGAGATGGCTGGATGGCATCACTGACTCGATGGATGCAAGTCTGAGTGAACTCAGGGTGTTGGTGATGGACAGGGAGGCCTGGTGTGCTGCGATTCATGGGGTTGCAAAGAGTCGGACACGACTGAGCGACTGAACTGAACTGAAAGTTAAATAACACAAGTTTAGCATACATTTTTCTCCCGGCAACCCGTTTGACAATTTTTCTAACTTTCTTTCACTTTGTCCAGTTTTTTTTTTACAATTCAAAAATACACATTATTTTACAAGCATGTATTTGGTTTTGAAAGTAAGATTCCAATACATAAATTTATCTAAGCCATTAATAATAATATAAATGCAAGGTCTATAAAATATATAAATTATAGTCAAAAACCAAGTTACTCATTGGGTTACCAAGTTGAGTTCTTAGTAACTTCATAGATTAAGTTCATGAGGTACATACCTTATGTCAAAGAATTAGTCACTTTCTGCAGAAGTTCTGAAATTTGTGACACTAAGAAAGTGCTTGTGAACTTGTTCCCCTACATAGGAGAGCAGCATCACTAACAACCTATGTATTACACCATGCAAACAACACCTGGATGTTTTTAAACTAATGTGAGCTGTGAAACAAATACATGCATATATACTTTGGGGATAGTTCATTTTATTACAGCTTTTTACTCTTGATCTGACTTTAGAAATGTACAGCATCAAAATGGTATTTTATCAAAGAACACTAAATTTTTGAAGCTGCTCCCCACTCTGTTATACACATGATTAGCAACCTGTATTTTACTTCCAATTCAAACAATAAACTCAGTGGGATCTGTATGACTATTCACAGTATGTAATAAATGCAAATCAACTCTGCTAAATAAGAAAAATCCATTTCAAACATCTTCAAGACTCAAGAAAAACCAACACCATTAAATGTTTTTACCATTTTATTAGGAATAATTCCAAATGGGTTATGAAGAAAACTTATTCATTGAGTTTGATGAGTTTTCCAAAA
>SJXQ01004045.1:0-149931 GCA_006408695.1 Aepyceros melampus
GTACTGGAGTTTCAGCTTTAGCGTCAGTCCTTCCAAAGAAATCCCAGTGGAGTGTACTGCTAATACAACATTGAGAAGCACTTTGAGGTGTGAGGAAATGCTCTGTTTTGAAAAGTTTTTCGTTCCCTGTTAGGAGCCTAGAGACTCTGTCAGTCAGCTGTCTTGTTTTCAGCAACAACAGAATCTCAGTCACCACCAAAGGGGATCTCTGTTGTGTTCCCCTCACTTTTATCATAGAGATTTTTTAGTAACCTGAACCTAATTTTTTATTTTTTTATTTTTTTTTGGTTGGCTTGTTGGACTGCTTCAGTTTTTGGTGCATCTGGAACTTACATTTTTAATCTTCTAATAGCAGAGAACAATTAAACTCTATTTGTCTTCTCGGAGTCTCCACAGTATCCTTCAGAATCATCAGGCTACCCCCGAGGATTTAAAGTCTACGAATGGGATTGTTATGGTGGATCTTGGAAGCTTCTCAAGATATTGCTATAGATTTTAACAGATATTTCAGGGTTTCTCATTTTTCTCAGTAGGATACTTTCCCTGAATTATCGATTCTTCCATTTCCAGGAGTTAAATTTCATTTTCTGGGATCAAATGTGAAACTGCAAATTATGAAGAATAGTCTCTTTTTGATGGAAAAACAGCTTAGAAAAAAACAGCTTCAATCTATCATAACCAACTAAATAAAAGTCCCATTCACCAAGACAGAATAGCAACGAGTAATACTACGAAAGCATCTTTCCACTCACAGATCCTTGAAGATACACTTACTGAGGTGAGCGCTGAAGCAGCCATTGCTACTCTGCCGTCAAATCCAGTACAATTGCATAGTGTCGCAGACAGCATCGCATAGGGCTATGTGAAAGTCTTAGGTATTAAATCTATGGAAATACGGCACAATTTTTAGGGATGAAATTAAGCTTAAAAGTTCAGAGAAGGCAATGGCACCCCACTCCAGTACTCTTGCCTGGCAAATCCCATGGATGGAGGAGCCTGCAAGGCTGCAGTCCATGGGGTCGCTAAGAGTCGGGCATGACTGAGCGACTTCACTTTCACTTTTCACTTTCAAGCATTTGAGAAGCCAATGGCACCCCACTCCAGTATTCTTGCCTGGAGAATCCCAGCGATGGGGGAGCCTGGTGGGCTGCCATCTATGGGGTCACACAGAGTCGGATACGGTTGAAGTGACTTAGCAGCAGCAGCAAGCTTAAAAGTGATTACTGTCTCTTTTTAAGGCTTCCGGGGTGGCGCTAGTGGTTAGGATCCGCCTGCCAATACAGGAGATAAAAAGAACACGCGTGCCAGTGCAGCAGACGCGTGTTCGATGCCTGGGCAGGGAAGATCCCCCGGAGGACAGCGTGGAGTCTACCGCAGGATTATTGCCTGGAGAATCCCATGGACAGCCGAGCCTGACAGGCTTTGATTCATAGGGTCGCAAAGAGTCAGACAGGACTGAAGAGACAGCACGGGCACAGTGACGTTCAATGCGCCACAAACTCCTGACTGTGGGTTAGTGCCTTTTCTGGGCTCTGAAGTCTCATCGAAAGAAACGGGAATTCACTCTTTATGTAATAGTAAACTGACAAGGCAAATATTTATTTGGCTTTCTAAGAACATAATAACATATGAACTGTTGAAAACATTGCCTTGGTTGCCAAGATAGCAGTAACATCAACTAGAGAAAGAACTCTTCAGTATCTCACAAAGGTGAAAAAAAATATTTTTTTAATTAAAAAAATTTATTAAGCATATTAAGAGGCAGACAACTATAAGCAACTTTTTGCAAAGCGGACTGAAGACAAAATTAAAGGCATATCCTTTCCTATGAAAGTAAGGTAATTTCTTCCACAATACTTGCTTACTGTCACTTCACCAATCAAGTGTATTCTGCGTGCTTGTGTGTATGTGTGAGTGTAAGGGAAAAGAATTAAGAAATGACGAATCAATGCCTGTGAAAGCGACATTTATCATTTAGGCAGGCTCTTCCTAATCCTCAGATTGATTCTGTAACTCCTTTTAGTGTGCTTCACCGACCTTTTGTTTAAATGAAAAAATATTTTTATACACTTATTCAATTATGATGTTGCCTTACAGTTCAGGAAGAGAGGTTTTTTAAATATCTCTCCAGCTATAAAGCTGAGGCTTAAGCTATAAACAGCACCAATGGCCCCTGGGGTGTAGGGTAACTGACCAGCTGCTAAGACATCTCAACAATTGCCATAGCGCAGGAAGTTAACATATTTATCAGATACTTGAGATGAAAAAATGGTATTCATGGGGACTTTTTACCCTATGCCATCTGGTCCTGAGGTGCCTATTACATCTATTATTGACTCATTAAAGTCAATGAGGTGAATAACACAATTAAACTTGTTTACTTGTCATGTAACAGCCAGTTAACATTGAAATGTAACTTCCAGTTTCAGGACCACAATGTGGCACAGAACTATCCCAACAGCACCGGTACCCGAAATTAATCTCAGGCTAAGGTCTCTCAAAATTATAGTGCAATTTACAAGTACATGAATATTTGAGGTTACTTTCAACACAGCAACAATATATAAGTCACCATGAAGATCAGCCTTTATAATTAAAACAATAAAACTGAAATAAATGGCCAATAGGGACCAAATACAGGATCTGTATTCCTGAACTCCACTAATCATTCAGCTGCAGATGGCTTGCACCCCTGCAAATAGCTCGCAGAAAATATGGGTCCATTTCTATAGGCAGGGCAGAGACGGGCAGAGCTATCAGAATAGAAAAGCCTATTTCCGTGAAGCAGGTTAAAATTTCATGATCAGATAAGCTCTTAAATATGAACCTAAATGGCTAGGGTGAAATAAAGGCATTATTTTTATTATTTTAATTTGTGTCTAATATTCCATAGTGAAAAGAGTGCAACAGAAACTTTTGATTTTAATATTGGATCTAAGAAAAACACTATAACAAAAGGTTTAAGACTTTATAAATATTTATTCAGCTGTGTAATAATAACACCTTCTTCAAGTATTTGTAAATGGGATAACACTTGAAATAAAACGTGAATTTTTCATTTATAAATGCTTATGTATATAAAGCAAGTAGAAGTCATGTGTTCATTATACTCTTTGGAGGTTCAGATAAATTAATAAAATGCAAGGTTTAAAATGAAGGCTTTCCACAGGGAATTCCACTCAATGTCATGTCGCAGCCTGGATAGGGGCAGAGTTTGGGGAGAATGGATACATGTACATATATGGCTGAGTCCCTTTTTTGTCCACCTGAAACTATCACAACATTGTTAATTGGTTATACACCAATATAAAATAAAAACCTTTAAAAGTTTTTAAAAATAAAGGCTTTCTGAATAACTGTTCAGTGGTTTCAGAGGTAAGAGTGGGTCCATTAATATAATTGTTCATGCATTTGACCAATTAAAATTTGGGGAAGAAAACCAGCATGACACAGGGAGAGAAAGAGATGCTTTCAGCCACAGTTGTGCATAATATTTCCTAAAATTTTTGAAGCCAGCACCAATTTGGGGTTATTTTCTCACCTTTATCAGTTTGCTCATCCAGCAACAGATATACCACTCTTTGTTATTGTTCTTGTTCAGCTGCTAAGTTGTGCCCAACACTTTTGTGACCCCATGGCTTGTAGCGCACCAGGCCCCTCTGTCCATGGAATTTTCCAGGCAGGAATACTAGAGTGGGTTGCCATATCCTTCTCCAAGGGATCTTCAGACCCAGGGATTGAACCCACCTCTCCTGCATTGGCAGGTGGATTCTTTACCACTGAGCCACCAGGGAAGAGATCTGCCACTCATTAGGCTGAAGAAAGTATTTATTCAACTAAAAAATGATGTCTTCCTTCTCAGTATCAAATTTCTACCAACCAGGACCCATGAAAATTTTTTGAAATATTTTTTTACATATACTATCAATTATCTTTTAACAAACCTAGACAAATTGGTTCAGAGAAGGCAATGATACCCCACTCCAGTATTCTTGCCTGGAAAATCCCATGGACAGAGGAGCCTGGTGGGCTGCAGTCCATGGGGTCGCTGAGAGTCAGACATGACTGAGTGACTTCACTTTCACTTTTCACTTTCATGCATTGGAGAAGGAAATGGCAACCCACTCCGATGTTCTTGCCTGGAGAATCCCAGGGAAGGGGAAGCCTGGTGGGCTGCCACCTATGGGATTGCACAGAGTTGGGCATGACTGAAGCGACTTAGCAGCAGCAACAGCGGACAAATTGGTTCATTCAGTAAAGAAACTGCCTGCAATGCAAGAGGCCTGAGTTTGATCTCTGAGTCAGGAAGATCCTCTGGAGAAGGAAATGGCAAGCCACTTTAGTATTTTGCTTGGAGAATCCCATGGACAGAGGAGCCTGGTGGATGACTGGACGTCCAAGGGGGCCAAGAATCACACACGACTTAGTGACTAAACCACCACCACAGACAAATGTGAAGAACTTGTGAGAAATTTCTCATTCATATGATAACAGTATTGTAATCATAATATCAGACAAATGGCCTTGAATGCTATTCTTTGATAGGAAAAAATTCAGAAGCATCATTAGCTAGTAATCTTAAATAAATACCACATTGAAAATCTTTTCACAAAAGAAAACATGCCTTATCACCAGTTGCTTTAACCTAAGGAATTCAATTTAAGATTCAAGCTGTAGACTCTATTTAGAAGAAGAAAGCAATCAAAATAGTCCAGACATTAGTCTCAACTTACTACATTATTGTGACTGAAAGTTCATGCTCCTCATGGTACAAAAATAAAATAGAAAACTAGTGAATACAAATAAATATCCATTGTATCAGTATGCTTTTGCATGAAGAAAACAGCTGTACTTGAACAATTTTTATTATCAAAAAGTAGTTGTTTCAATGAAACCTGTCTAACATATCTTAAGGATTTAGCAGCTTAAAGACAAATGGACTTGCTTCTTTATTCTATCATTCTAATATATGAAGAAGATATTTAGTGAGTTATTATGGTTAAGAATAATTCCAGGTTTGAAACACCATGCATTTCTACGATTGTAAGTTTTATTACATGAAAAAATATACAGATCTATTTTTTTTTTAGGGTTGAAGTAATCATCTCAGATGGTAAAGCATCTGCCTGCAATGCAGGAGACCCAAATTCAGTCCTAGGTTGGGAAGATCCCTCAAGAAGGAAATGGCAACCCACTCCAGTATTCTTGCCTGGAGAATCCCACGGACAAAAGAGCTTGGGAAGCTACAGTCCATAGCATTGCAAAGAGTTGGACATGACTGAGGGACTGCACTTAAATTCCTTAATCATTATTTCAGAATATTCCGGAGCATTGATTTTTATTCAGAGTTTAATATTTCCATGTATCTTTGAGAAACAATTGTGATATTTTCTAGTCTTACATAGATAAGGGCAAAGGTTAAACTTGTGTGCATGTTGAGCAAATTGATAATTTTCAAGTCGTAAAAAGTTCTTTCCATTAAAGCTTGTATCTCCAATAGCTCTTGAGAGAGAAAACACTGCATAAAAATCAGATTGATTTCAGTTTGGGTCAGTCTTGTGACTGTCAAGTCCATTTGAACATGCAATGTAAACTTCAATTACTTAAAGAAAAATGAAACTCCATCTGCTTTTTTTACACATGGAATTTAAATCATGTAAAAATAAATATACATTCAGAAACTCTATAAATCCTGGAAGCTATTCAAGAGGAAAAGACTAGAGAAGACACTTTAGAAAAATACCCTTATATCACTTGGAATTTTCTCTGTATATTCTACACAGACAAAAACAATAATTGTATAAAGCTAGGCTATTAATTGTCAGATCAAGTAAACTTCTTAGAAAGGGAAATTGATTCTCAAATGGACACTTGGGATGAAATGATAGTAGCCAATCCATATGGAGCAGAGTAAGTAAATACAGGATTAAGTATTTCATTTTGGAAAAATGAAAAAAAAGAAGGAAAATTTGAACGATGAAGGTCACTTAATGCATCATTGATGTATATTTAATCAAGATACAGACTGATTTAACAGTGCACACAGGCTGAAAAAAAACTAACTTTTAAAATAAAGTATTTTTAAACTAAACTATTTTTTCTTTTATCATACGAGCACTAATTTACCTATGATGGATATACCCCAGTGGGAAAAGCAATTTTATGGAACCAGTGATATATAAAATGCACAGTACTTTTTACACCTTGTGTAAAAAATGAATTTACATCTCATGTGAAAAATAAATTTCAAACAGTTGCTGAGCACTCTTCAAATAAAGTGCCATGAAATGTCTCATAATATCGAGTGAGTCGTAATGCTTTCAAATACGGAAGCATAAAGCTAGACAACAGCATCCGTAGTCATGCGAATGAACACTTTGGGAACTTTTCATTAGGACACAAAGGTCTGAAAGACAGGAGTGATGTAGCGTGTATTCTGAATGACACATGCTCTGTCTGTTAAAAAACCAGCAGTTCCAGTTCCACTGAGTGGGTCGCCAGCATCTTGCTTGTCCCTGTGCCTCCTACAGATGAGAGAACTTTTGTGGACAAGTTTAGAACACTGAACACAAACTCCTCAGCATTTTGGTTTATTCTGGGGAAAGCAAAACTTCCTGTTTTTTTTTTTTTTTTTTAAAGCTCTAAATGATGACCGAAAAGTTTCAACAGTCTTCACGGATATCAAATCGCCCTAAAAGGCTGGTGTTTTGGTGATTTAAGTGTAAATGAATAAAAAACAGATGTATTAAATTTCCGTTAAGATACATAAGGTTGTAAAAATCAGGGGCAAATTCATTCCAAAACGGGCATTGAGATCTTTGACTTCAAGTGTTTGAAAGCAGTTCAAGATGTTGGAGGAAAACAACCTATAGATAGAACACACCATTCAGACTGAATTATGTTGCAGGGCAGACATGTTTTGTGTTGAAAGGGGAGAATTTTAGAGATTTTTACATGCCTCAGTGAAGCCAGATAAGCAGTGATTGGAAGAGATCTGGAAAGTAATAGATATAATGCAAATTAATGTATCTATGCTTTGCCAATTTCAATTGACCATTTGGAAATTTATTTAGAAAGTAGTTGATGCTTTCATGGACTTTTCAGACTATGTACTTTTCACATCATTTTGTTGACACCTCACCTTAAAAAAAATAATCCTTTAGAAGTCTGATATATTAAAGAAAGATGGAAAATTGTCCTATATTTGGACAGAAGAAGGCCAGAGTACTGGAGTGGGTAGCCTTTCCCTTCTTCAGGGGATCTTCCAAAGCCAGGGATCGAACCCAGGTCTCCTGCATTGCAGGTGGATTCTTTACCAGCTGAGCCACCAGGGAAGCCCAAGAATACTGGACTGGGTAGCCTATCCCTTCCCCTGGGGATCTTCCTGACCCAGAAACCAAACCTGGGTCTCTTGTATTGGAGGTGGATTCTTTACCAATTGAGCTATTAGGAAAGTTAGCCAAAAAAATTGAAAATAGAGTCCATTACCCCGACCACCTTTTCAAACTTAAATATTTTTTAGATATAATTCAAATATCACACAATACACTCATTTTGTAAATAATTTAATGGTTTTTAGTGTTATGCAAACAAAACTACAGTCAATTATAAGACATTTTGATCACACAACAAGAAACCCCATTCTCAGTGGTCACCCTACATTTCCAGCAATCACTCCCACTCCCTCCTCCCAGACTATTATTAACTCCTTTTTGTCTCTATGGATTTGCCCATTTTCCAAATTTCAGATAAATTAAATTATACATGTAGTGTTTTTTGACTGGCTTCCTTCATGTAAAATTATTTTTTCAAGGTCTAACTATAATATGCATCAGTATTTTTTAATTGCCAAATAATAAAGTTGTTGTTGTTGTTGTTGTTGATATTCTGTTGCTAAGTTGTGTCTGACTCTTTGTGACCCCATGAACTGCAGCACATCAGGCTTGCCTGTCCTTCACTGTCTCCTGGAGTTTGCTCAAACTCATGTCCATTGATTCAATGATACCATCCAACCATCAATACTTTGTTACAACCTTCCCTTCTTTCCCTCAATCTTTCCCAGCATCACAGTCTTTTCCAATGAAATGACTCTTCGCATCAGGTGGCCAAAGGATTAGAACTTCAGCTTCAGCCTCAGTCCTTACAATGAATATTCAGAACTGATTTCCTTTAAGGTGGACTGGTTGGATCTCCTTGCAGTCCAAGGGACTCTTAACAGTCTTCTCCAGCAGCACAATTCAAAAGCATCAATTCGGCACTCAGCTTTCTTTATAATCCAACTCTCACATTCATTCATGACTATTGGAAATATCATAGCTTCGACTAGATGGACATTTGTTGGCAAAGTAATGTCTCTGCTTTTTAATATGCTGTCTAGGTTCGCCATAGATTTTCTTCCAAGGTCTTTTAATTTTATGGCTGCAGTCACAGTCCACAGTGATTTTGGAGCCCCTCAAAATAAATTTTGTCATTATTTTCACTGTTTCCCCATCTATTTGCCACACAGTGATGGGACCAGATGCCATGATCTTACTTTTTTGAATGCTGAGTTTTAAGCCAACTTTTCATTCTCCTCTTTCACCTTCGTCAAGAGTCTCTTTAGCTCCTCTTCGCTTTCTGCCTTTAAAGTGGTGTAATCTGCATATCTGAGGTTGGTATTTCTCCCAGCAATCTTGATTTCAACTTGTGAGTCATCCAACCTGGCATTTCACTGCTCTACTCTGCATATAAGTTAAATAAGCAGGGTGACAATGTACAGCCTTGACGTACGCTTTTATTTTTAACCAGTCCATTGATCCACATCTGGTTCTAACTGTTCTAATTGACCTGCACACAGATTTCTCAGGAGCCAGGTAAGGTGGGCTGGTATTTCCATCTCTAAGAATTTTCCACAGTTTGTTGTGATTCACACAGTTAAAGGCTTTAGCATAGTCAATGAAGAACTAGATGTTTTTTTTTTCTGGAATTTTCTTGCTTTTTCTATGATCCAGTGAATGTTGGCAATTTGATCTCTGGGTCTTCTACCTTTTCTAAATCCAATTGTACATCTGGAAGTTCTCGGTTCACAGACTGCTGAGCCCTAGGTGAAGGTTTTCTGAGCATAATTTTGCTCGCATGTGAAATGAGTGCAATTGTATGGTAATTTGAACATTCTTTGGCATTGCCTTTCTTTTGGATTGGAATGAAAACTGATATTTTCCCGTCCTGTGGCTACTGTTGAGTTTTCCAAATTTACTGGCATATTGAGTGCAGCGCTTTCATAGCATCATCTTTTAGGATTTAAAATCTCTCACCTGGAATTCCATCACCTCCACTATCTTTATTTATAGTGATGCTTCCTAAGGCCCACTTGACTTCACACTCCAGGATGTCAGACTTTAGTTGAGTGATCACACCATCATGGTGATCTGGGTCATGAATATCTGTTTTGTATGCTTCTGGGTATTCTTGCCACCTCTTCTTAATCTCTTCTGCTTCTGTTAGGTCCTTGACATTTCTGTCCTTTATCTACTCTTTTACAGTTATCACTCTGTCATTGGAGTTGGATCGCATCATGGAAAAGCCAGCTTTGGAAATCGTGGGTTTAAATCTCAAATCTGCCTCTTTGATAGCAAATATGCATGGAGTAGGGTCAGAAGGAATCTTGAACTTTGAGCTGATTCTTTGTTTCCTCTTCGCCATTGTGGAGATTTCCCCTTCTCCCTATCAACAAGCCTCCGGGTGTGTGGAGTACTGCTCTGTTCTGTGGAGTGGTGTTAGGGGATGATGTTAGGAGGGACACCACAGTGGTTAGGACTTTGATGGCGCATCTTATTTTCATTTAATTTTTATAATCCTTCGGCTATGAGAGGAGAATGAGAACACTCCTTCAAAGCACTGTGATCATCAAATGTGCATAGCGAGAGCTATTCTACTATGCACTGCGTGCCTTTAAAATAACAGATTCTCTAGTTTGTCTATATCCTGTCATTTTGTTTGTATTTCGGTTTAGTTTTAGGACCCCTTCCCTTCTCTACCCACATGCCCTCCATGGATGATGGCTCTGACTGCTTTCTGAACCCGTGCTCTGCTCTTTCTCTTGTAGACCTATCAGCCTCTTTGCTGTCTCCCAGGCATCAGCTTACCTCTCTGCTTTGCACTTGCTGTTCCCTCTGCATGGAAAGCTCAACTTTTGACCCTGTGTCTTGCTCTCTCATTTCCTATGGGTTTCAACTCGACCTTGGTGTAACCTACCTACACCTGGTCAATGTTTTCTTTTTCTTAACAGCACTTAATACCACCTGACAGAGGGCAGACACATTTCCTCAGCCACAGCCACAGTAAAATCTCAAGAAGGTAAGAACCTTTATCTTTACTGCATCTGCTCCCCATCCACACCAGTTAGAAAATTGTCTAATATGAAGTAGATACTTCATAAATACTGATTTAAAATTTTAAAGTTGGGTTTCCTTTGCATATACCCTGACATAAAATATGACATTTTCAAGACACATGAAAGTCACATAATTCTAACTTTTTGTTACTGTGTTAATGATCCTGATGGCATTCTACAGTCTCTACCCAAAAGATGACTTTGCCTTTCAATGATCTTTTAGAGTCAGTGCTTCCTACTCAGGTATGTGGCTCTCATCAGAATTCTCTAGCCACCCCTCCCCATGTCTTACTCCCCAGAGAACCAGTTTGTGGGTGGTTGTTTGCACAGCAGAATTTGACCAAATATTCGACACCAGATATACATTTTTCCTGGCAACTGAGGATGTTATGAGATCATGAAAACTGTTTAGATTTAATTTAGCTCTCTCTTCAGGAATAGACATTTGTTTTGATAAATCTATCTCCAAAAAGTATTTAGATTAGAACAAGCCTTCTCTTTGCATTGTACATGAACAAAAAGGAAATATACAGTGGACTTCAGTTTGGTTATAGTGTCTGCCCCAGAAGGGTGATAAATGGACCATGACCACAGTCTCCATTCTAGAAACACAAGGTAGTGAACTCAGGGGATAAAGGCAGCTTCTCTGTTCAGCTCAGGATGTTGAGATGGTACAAAAGATACCTTCTTTCTTGACAAAATGCACCCCGTTGAGGAAGTGAACTGAACACTATCAATTTATTTGAATCTTCTTTGGCTCTGCAGTTGATGGGAAATCAAGGTAATGGAAAAGCAGTGTTTATCTCTTCTCCTCCTGATTGCATTTCACTGGGATGAAAAATTTCAGAATAAAGTTGTCCCAGAGAATAGTCATCTTTACAAAAGTAAAAAATCTAAATTAAAACAATAGTTTCATTATTTTATATTTGTTGTTTTTATAATTGTCTCAACTTGATGAACAGTAATTCCTTGATTTTCCTGATAGACCTGTTTAATTGTTGATTTATTTGAATAACAGACTCCTAGCAGAATCACAGCATTTTTTGAAAAGTATGTTGCTGTTTAGTTGTGTAGATTTGTCTGACACTCTTGAGACCCCACGGACAGTAGCCTGTCAGGTTCCTCTGTTCATGGAATTTCCCAGGCAAGAATATTGGAGTGGGTTGCTGTTTCCTCCTCCAGGGGGTCTTCCTGACCCAGAGATTGGACCATGTCTCCTGCACTGGCAGCAGGGTTCTTCCCCACTAAGCCACCAGGGAAGCTCCTTTGAAAGGTTAAATTCTCACTACTCCATAAATGGCCCTTGCTCAGTCCTGAACACTCAGCATCCCCTGGGGGTTCCTGGAAATGGAAATTCTCAGCCTACCCGACCTGCAGAATCAGAATCTGCAATTTTTTAACAAGATCTCCAGGTGATTCTTGTGCACATTAACATGTGAGAGGGGCTGGGTGAAACTCCTCCATGTCTATTATTCAAATACATTCAGGGATAAGGCAGGCAATATAAAGAGGAAAGTGCAGCTTGCTGGGAGGTAGGATGACTGAGACAGGCTGAGGAGAGCTTGACAGCGAGCACATTATCCTTTGAAGTTTTCAGTTTAAACTGAGGATAAAATCGTACACTGTGCGGGGAAAAAGATCACTTGCTCTATTTTCCATCTCTATGCTGAAACTATATCATTCGGCATGAGTTACCAAAAAAAAAAAAAATGTTATTTTAATCAGATCCATACAGCTTGATGAACTAGAATTGAAGGTAAGGATATTGGGGAGCAGAGGGCATTTTAAGACAAAAGTTTGGACTTGGAAAAGACCAGCAGGAGGGTAACAGTTCACTAAATTAACAAGAGAGAGGAGTATAGGAAGAGATGGGCTTCTCAGGCGGTGAGAGTGGTAAGGAATCCGCCTCCCAATGCAGGAGATATAAGAGACGGGTCCGATCCATCCCTGGGTTGGGGAGATCCCCTGGAGAAGGAAATGGCAACCCACTCCAATATTCTTGCCTGAGAAATTCCTTGGACAGAGGAGCTTATGGACTACAGTCCATAGACTGGCAAAGAGTTAGACACAACTGAACACACACACACACACAGAGAAAAAGAAAGTTTAAATAAAACTTTGCTCCTTTCCGTTCTAATCCAAAGAGAAACCAGGTGCTCTTGAAGAGAATAACGAATGAGTCTGAGGTCACATCCTTGAGAAATGATGGGTCTGAAACTATCTGAGCTCCGCCTAATCCCACAGTCCAGGCATCACCAGTGCTAGAACCAAGGGCGGCCCCGACCTATGTATCCCTATTAGGGTTCTGTGGCCAGGCTTACAGACCAAGTCTATGCCACGTAGACTGTATCTTCTTGCCTTTGATTGATTAACCTGCATATTATATCCTCATCACAACCCTTCTACAGTCTTGATTTCTGACCCGTGAAAAGTTAAATTTCAACCAGAATTTTATTCTCTCTTTATAAATTCATCTTTTCTTTCTGCTAAAATTTTTCTGATGTGAATATTAATGCTTTTCCGTATCTCTACATTGCCATTGCCTTGGTTTTAAATCTCATTTACACAGATTGCTTGAAGTCTCATTTTATAGCACAAGTTTGTTTTTTGTCCTACTCATCCAAAACCCATATATGACAACATGATTTAACTTGGAGCATTTTATGGGTGATAGTCTGCTTCGTTTTCTCTACCATGTACCTTCCCAACATTGCGGTCAGTCAGTCAGTCAGTCCAGTCGTTCAGTCCTGTCCGATCTTTGCGACCCCATGGACTGCAGCCCACCAGGCCTCCCTGTCCATCACCAGCTCCCGGAGCTTGCTCAAACTCATGTCCATCGAGCTGGTGATGCCATCCAACCATCTCATCCTCGGTCATCCCCTTCTCCTCCTGCCTTCAGTCTTGAACATTGTGGTAAATTATTCTAATTGCTTCTATATATATTGGCTCCTAAACATTAAATTTCTTTAGCTACTGAATTTTTTGCTTGAGCTTAAAGTAATCTCTATTCATCTTGCCTGCTCCATAGACTTAAGTTCTGTGTCCAACTCATTGAGAACTAATCTGGATTTGATCTACAGTTTCTTATCTTCTGTACTAGTAACATCTTGGATTGGATAATCCTTTATTTGGGGAGCAGTATTTTGCAATGTAAGATGTTGATGCAAAGAGCTGACTCATTGGAAAAGACCCTGATTCTGGGAAAGATTGGAGGCAAACAGAGAAGGAGGTGGCAGAGGATGAGATGATTAGATAGCATCACCGATTCAGTGGACATGAATTTGAGCAGATTCTGGGAGATGGTGGAGGACACGGGAGCCTGGCATGCTGCGGTCCATGGTATCACAAAGAGCTGGACACAACTCAACAACTAAACAACAACAACTGGACACAATCTAGGAGATGACAAAAGCTCCTCCCCCCAGCCAGATCTTGTCTATCAAAATCGTCTCCAACCGTTGCCGCATGTTCTGTGGATCACAAACTCACTCCTAGTTGGGAACCACTGTCCTCCTGAAACTTACCTTCCTAAAGCCACTGAGGACCAGGACCAAGAGTCCATTTTCAGATTTTCCCTTACTGCTGGCAGCTAGGGGCCACTGTTGAAGTCTCTGTTGTGTGTTCTCCTTTCCAGCCTCCTCTGCCTTTACCTGAGTTCCTTTTCCATGGCCCAGCAGCAGGTGGGGGCACCCCCGAGTCCTTTTCTCCTTATTGGTAACATTGCCTCATGATTGCTTTCACAGCTTCCATTCCTCTGCTGCATTTGTTTTTTTGATTTCTTTTTTAGAGTAGAATGCAAAATTTGCATACAGTTTTAAAACTGGAGTGTAATTTCTTTACCATGCCGTATTAGTTCCTGCTGTACAATGAAGTGAATCAGCGATATGTATACATACACCGCCTTCCTCCTGAACCTCCCACACCCCCATCCTACCCTCTAGGTCATCACAGAGCACCGAGCTGAGCCCCTGTGCTACACAGCAGCTTCCCAACAGCTGTCTATGCGACTCGTGGTAGTGCGCGTGCCAGTCCTGATCTCTCAGCACATCCCACTTACCCCTCCCGCCTTGACTCCATGCGTCCTGTGTCTCTATTTCTGTGCGGGAAACAGCTTCACCTGTACCCTTTTTCTATCCCACATACATGTGTTAACATAAGATATTTATTTTTCTCTTTCTTACCTACTTCACTCTGTATGGCAGGCTCTAGGTCGAGTCCACATCTTTACAAAGAACCCAATTTCATTCCTTTTGATGGCTGAGTAATATTCGACTGCATACACATTCTGATGATCGCTGGGCCTTCGTTTCTAGTGCCGGGCACTATCCTGAGCCCCAGACCTCTGGATGTTGGCTTGGTTCTTCTGCCAGCACGGATGTTTAGTTTGCCCACGGTGTGTGTTTATCTTCTCCAGCATACCTGGTGTCTCTCATGCGTCTCTTCTATCACTTTATGTCCCCAATATCAACCAAGTCTTTCACTCATCTCAAATTAATCACTAATTCTTGTTCAATACAAGCACATACATTCTGAATTCAGTTTCACCGACGGAGCTTCCTAACATTTACCTACACTGTTTTTATAATACAACACATGGTCTCCGGTGGCCAGGTCCTCTAGACTTTGGTCCACAGTACATATTTCTGAAAAATAAACTGTGCTAAAAAAATAAATGTGGGTATCATTCCATTGCTCAAAGGAACTGTGTGACCATGCTTGGCTGAGTATAATTCACTTTAATACAGCATGTACACACGTTTGTGATCTGACCCAATACATCCCTCTAGCATCATCTTCCTGACAACCATCATGCACTCGCTGGACACTTTTTTCTATGACTGCATTGAAGATTTTGATCTTTTCCCATCCTTAGTGACTCACCCCTATGCCTGTCTCACAATCTTTTACTGATCCTTCCTGCAAAAGCTCAAATCCCGTTCCACTTTGAAGGGGAAGTCACAAAGGCAGAAGCAGGAACTATGAAACTATTGTCATTTATCACAGTGCACTCTTAAAAGGCATTCTACTAAAGGCTTATTTCCTCCAGTGAGCTATTGGGTCATACAAGAGTCGCATCCTGTGGGTGCCAAACACAATGATTATTTGTAACTTAAAGATATTTAACTGATTTAGATGTACATTTCACAAGATTGAGAAATGAAAGCAAAATGTATGTTTTTAAGTGCCTGTGTGCATTCGTGTGTGTGTGTGTGTTGTATGTATGTGTCTGGAAAGAGGAATGAGAAAATGAGGTTATCTGAGCTGTATTATTAAATAAGGTACATTTTTATAAAACAATTTATCTTAATTTAATGTTTTCTACATGATGCAAACATTAAAAATTCAAAAAAATTAAAAGAAAATAAGATTATTTTTCCTGCAGATGGAACTGAAACTTTCATGGAGAGAAAAATAATATAATCATACAGTTGTTCATATTTTAGTCAAATTGACTGCTAACAAATTTCATATATCTCAGAAATAGGAACACAGAAATATATTTTGAAATGCAATAGAAAGAAATTTTATGTTTGTATTCAATTTTACACTATCAAATGCCTGGGTTCCTCATTATGGATCTTACAAGCTGAGTATTTTCTTTGCATTTGGTTTAAATACAAACACTTTCTGTACCTTCAGCCAATTAATTTCATTCTCTTAGCAGGACCAAGATGTACTTCGGATTTCAGCTCTACTCATTCTGGGCTAAAGTCTTTGAATCACGGCTTGAAATTGATGCAATCTTGAAAATGAAAGGCGAGTACTTTATCTGCTAATCTTCTTCAAAATATTGACTCAGTGTCCACGAATGTTCATCAATCTAAGGGATAAATCAGTAAAGCTCTCTTAATGGAGTTTGATCAGTGAGTGCAGCCACCCATGTTCTCAGGGCTCAGCCTGGTAACTGAGTCAATATGTTCAAGCCTATCATTTGGGCACAGTGATTTCATTAAAGAAAAGACATCGTTGCCCACTCTTTCTAATTGTTTTAGGAGTTGAAGTTCTGCTGGTAATTTCCTACATTGGCTTGTAAATGGGAAAGAAGACATTTGTTAGGAATTCTTTCTGATACTCTTGATCACTATACCAAAAAAAAAAACCCACAAAAAACAGATAATAGTAAGAAAAGTTATGAGTATCAACAACGGAGGCAATTTCTTCCCCCCGCCTCACCGTAAAGCTGAATTATTTGAGACTGATGAACACTTATATGATCTTTAAAAGTTCTCCTCCTAACTTGTATGTGTGCGTGCTGAGTCACTTCAGTGTGATACTATAAAGTGTAGCCTGCCAGGTTCCTCTGTCCATGGGATTTCCCAGGCAAGAATACTGGAGTGGGTTGCCATGCCCTCCTCCAGGGGATCGTCCCGATAGTGGGATGCAATGCACACCTCTTATGTCTCCTGCTTTGGTATACAGGTTCTTTACCACTAATGCCACCTGGGAAGCCCCCTGCTAACACACATAGCATTTATTAACAGTATACTATTACTTGCCATCAAAATAAATTTTGAAGTCTCTTTTCTTATTTGATAGGGAATGGGAAACAAGTTCGGGAGAGAACCCACTGTCAGGGCTGGCTCTTGGTTTACTAACTCTCCCTTTGGTGGCAGAGCATAGGTCTGGGGCAGTGTGTTCTGTTTTCATCTATTTATATCCCCTTTCCATGTGAAGAACAAAATCATATGCAGCTGCTGCTCCATCAGGTTGACTGTCAACTGATTTCAGAGCTTCATCCTAATTAGATCAATAAAAGCTAATCCCTAGGAGAGTATAAATAAGTCTTGCCAATTGCACACTTAATTTAGAGAGAAGTAGTACTATTTTCAGTTAAGTGGAATTTTATGACTGATCCATTGCTCATCTTCACCATTTACTTCCCTGGATCACCGAGTCGCAGATGTGGCTAGAAATGTAGAGTGGGTATGTAGAAACAGCAATGATGGCTTGATACTTACAGCTGTTCTGAGGCTTGTGGGTTGATTAAAGAAGAGGGAAAAAAATGGTTTTGCAAAAGGTAACATCATTGTCTTAATAATTGCTTTATATGCTAGAAGCTCTAAAGCAATTATACATATGTGTGTGAAAGTGACTTAAAATCATCCCAATTGACCATCACAAGGAAAGGCCAAGGAGGAAGCCAATAAGCGATCAGAGCTCTGACTGTTATGCAAGGGGCACTCAGGTCAATTTCTCCATAGTCTGTAATAATGAAACTGCCTCTGCCCAGAGCAGTGTTAAGGAGAATGTGCTTAACCGCCAATGGAGTCACTTTCTATTGACCAGGAATTGATTTGGCCCTTTGCTCCAGAACTACCAGTTACAACGTGCTTACTGCATCGGAGGTGGATGCAAAGGATATGCTCTGCCCCCAGTAGGTCAAAAACCTTAAGAAAGGAAGCTGTGTTCTTTGTTATGATTGGAAGTTTTTACAATTTGATTTACTGTGTTGTAGATAATATAATTATTTAAAAATTGATTTTAGCTTTCTAGTCTATTAACTCTTCCTTTTGACATTTATTTTGAAGTGAAATGATATAAATATGAATCTAATTCTTTAATACTGTATATGTGTAAGTTGGGATATAAAAATGCATTTGTTCACCACCTATTGAATAAAATACCATTTCAAAAGCTGTTCATGAGCCTATATTTTACTTATAGTTATTAAAAATGATACTTATTTAATTAATAAAATATGTTTCAAATTTCATTCTAAGAAAGACAGTCATCACAATTTCTATTTTATAGTTCTTAAATTAGTTTTACACCTGGGTTTTTAAATCACCTCTCGTGAATCATCACTACCTAAAATTGTGCTGATGGTGAAAGTGAAGTCACTCAGTCGTGTCTGACTCTTTGCGCCCCATGGACTGTAGCCTACCAGTCTCCTCGGTCCATGGGATTTTCCAGGCAATAGTACTGGAGTGGATTGCCATTTCCTTCTCCAGGGGATCTTCCCAACCCAGGGATGGAACCCGTGTGTCCTGCATAGGCAGGTGGATTCTTTTCCACCGAGTCATCTGGGAAGCCCAGTGGTGGGTATAGATGACTAATTTTAAGAAAGTCATTTTTGCCTTTGAACAGAACAGAGGGTATAATTATAGGCACTTTTCTGCTTCTTAGGCAGCCAGCAATAATACAAAAGCAGAGACTAACCAGTGAGTCAAGGCTGCAGCCTTCCAACCGTGTGAATTGAAAGCTCCTGGTCTGGCACTCAGTAGTCCTTTCTCTTTTGATGGGTGACAGGGATTAATATCAGTGAAAGAAGGAAAACGCAGAAACAGGAAAGACAGGATTCTGTAATCTCGAAAGTGATGTTGAATCGCAAAAACTGACAGAAAGCCATAAAAACTAAACCCTTGTTTCCAAGTAAAATCTAGAACAGTTTTATCTGTCTATGAATCCGATGATTATTCATTTTTGACACGATATTTTCCCCCCCATTTCATGCATTCCCATTTACTCTAGGTGGGCGATGGTAGATCATCGAGCTGGGATCTGGGGGTTTGGAACGCTTCAGCTCTCGAAGGACTCTTCACAGTCCTGAAGAAATGGTCACTTCATCATCGAATCAGATGCTTGCATGTAATTGCATTTTGGATACACATGCACTCACATGCTTGCACAACTGCATTTAAACTTCAAAGAGAAACTTTCTGAAGGGCATTTGTTTCTGATGGAAATAAAATAAGAATGAACTGTATTCAAAGGGTGAGGAAAGCTGTACACAGGAGACCTCTGTTTTATTGTGGTTTAGCTCATGGAGCAAATATGTTTAGTGGCTTCGGTCGACTTCCTTAGAAAAATGTCCACATTAAACTGACCACCCAGGTTAGCAGAGTCTGGCATCAGGCTAACATCCTGGAAAACAGAAGCCTCTCTCAGGGCCAATGTCCACTTCCAACTCTTACTAAATTTCTTTTCCTCTGGGAAGAGAGTTAAGGAAAATCAAGAGAAGTTATTCTGTGGGTCTAAAATACTACAATAAATCAGGCACTTTAAACCCATGACTACTAAATCAAAATAATTTATTATCCTCTATTTTTAATCATAAACGGATACCATCAAATATAAGAGCAACCGGGAATGAACTATTCCCCAGCTGCTTACAAAATTTATTTGAATATCACAGAATTGTGACCTGGTAACCTGCCCAGTATTAGAGAGGTTGAACACTGAAATGGAAAGGCTGTTAGGCTCTATGATATATACTTTTTCCTAAAACAGCATCACACTGTTAAAAAGGTTTATAATTATCAACCCATGCCACAGTGCTATAAAACTATTCCTCTCCTCACACTTTTTGTCTTACCTTGAATTCTCTGTGCTTATCAATTGATGATTGCTCAGAAACCAGACCACAACAATTTAGGAAGGAGGCTTATCCAGTCCCTAGACGAGACCATGAATTCTCTACAGATTATTGGCTTCAGTTACAGTTTCAAAGTCCTCATATTTTTCAGGTACAGTAAATATTATATTTTTGTGGAAGACAAAACATATATACAGCTCACTAAAATATTATATACAACTTCCTTAATACATTTTCTACAATAATATGGACTGGAAAAATAATTCCAAGCAATTGGCATTAAATAAATTGGGAGATTGGAATTGACATATACTACTATATATAAAATAGATAACTAATAAGGATCTATTGTGTAGCACAGGGAACTCTACTCAATACTCTCTAATGACCTATATTGAAAAAGAATCTAAAAAGAATGTATCAGTTCAGTTCAGTCGCTCAGTCGTGTCCAACTCTTTGTGACCAATGAACCACAGAACACCAGACCTCCCTGTCCATCACCAACTCCCGGAGTTCACTCAGACTCACGTCCATTGAGTCCGTGATGCCATCCAGCCATCTCATCCTCGGTCGGCCCCTTCTCCTCCTGCCCTAGTCTTCCCCAGCATCGGGGTCTTTTCCAATGAGTCAGCTCTTCGCATCAGGCGGCCAAACTACTGGAGTTTCAGCTTCAATATCAGTCCTTCCAATGAACACTCAGGGCTGATCTCCTTCAGAATGGACTGGTTGGATCTCCTTGCAGTCCAAGGGACTCTCAAGAGTCTTCTCCAACACCACAGTTCAAAAGCATCAATTCTTCAGCACTCAGCCGTCTTCACAGTCCAACTCTCACATCCATACATGACCACTGGAAAAATCATAGCCTTGACTAGATGGACGTTTGTTGACAAAGAAATGTCTCTGCTTTTGAATATGCTATATAGGTTGGTCATAACTTTCCTTCCAAGGAGTAAGTGTCTTTTAATTTCATGGCTGCAGCCACCATCTGCAGTGATTTTGGAGCCCAAAACAACAAAGTCTGACACTGTTTCCACTGTTTGCCCATCTATTTCCCATGAAGTGATGGGACCAGATGCCATGATCTTCGTTTTCTGAATGTCGAGCTTTAAGCCAACTTTTTCACTCTCCTCTTTCACTTTCACCAAGTGTATATATATGTATATACCTATATATGCATGTATGTATATAGATAACTGATTAACCTTGTTGTGCAACAGAAAATAACACGGTACTGCAAATACACTATACTTCAGTAGAAATTGAAAATACATAAATACGAATGTCCTCAATAAAGAAGGTACAATTTCTTCAAATAACAATAAGCTTCTATAATGTATTAAGTATGTGTGTGTGTGTGTGTGTGTGTGTGTGTGTGTTATGAAAGTGAAAGTATCAGTCACTCAGTCGTGTCTGACTCTGTGTGACCCCATGGACTGTAGCTCACCAGGCTCCTCTGTCCATTGAATTCTCCAGGCAAGAATCCTGGAGTGGGTTGCCATTTTCTTCTTCAGAGGATCTTCCCGACCCACAGATCAAACCGTGGTCTCCTGCATTGCAAGGAGATTCTTTACTGCTGAGCCATTGGGAAGGGACATAAAACACTGGATGATACCTCACCACTGAGATTATTTGTAATATTTCAAATCACATGAGTTAAGGGTGGGTTTAGTCTCTACAATGAAGTGGACTGGAGAAATTACTAGGTGATGTGAGCAGTACTTGTGGATTTCCCGTTTTACCTTAATGTTCATTCAACCACACCTAGCCAATCCTTTTAATTGATTTCTAAATAAATATTAGGAAAATGTCTTTTATGAAAATTAGCCATGTTTACTTTTTCAATCTTTGCAATTTTTTTGAAATGTATATGAACGTATTTGCTTGTTTTCAAAATTAACTTTCATTGGAGTGTAGTCAAAGAAATGGCAACCCATCCTAATATTCTTGCCTGGGAAACCCCATGGAGAGAGGAGTCTGGCAAGCCACAGCCCATGGGGTGCACAGAGTTGGAGATAACTGAGTGACCAACCAGCAATCGTTGATTAACAATGTTGTGTTAGTTTTAAGTGTAAAGTGAATCAGTCATAGATATGTATACATCCATTCTTTTTAAGATTCTTTTTGCATATAGGTCACACCAGAGTATTGAGTTCTCTGTGCTATATATTAAATCCTTACTAGTGACCTAATTTTTGTATGCATGCATGCTAAGTTGCTTCAGTCATGGCAGGCTGTTTGTGACTCTATGGACTGTAGCCTTTACCACTAGCACTGCCTGGAAAGCCCCTCTTTTATGTATAACAGTGTGTTTATCTCAATTCCAATCTCCCTATTTATCCCTTCCCTTTTCCCCCTCAGTAACAAAAAGTTTGATTTCTACATCTGTGACTCTATTTCTGTTTTGTAAATAAGTTCATTTGTACCGTTTTTTAAGATTCCACATATAAGGGTATCACAAGATGCTTGTCTCTCTCTGTCTGACTTCAATCAGTATGACAATCTCCAGGTCCGTCCATGCTGCTACAGATGGCATATGATTCTTGAAAGTTTCTTTTGCAAGCGACTTTCCAGAAAAGCAGAATTCAGTTCATTTCCCATCTGTACCAGCAAGACAAGTTGCTATATCTATAATGTAAAGATATTTTTGTAAAAGAAAAAATGTAGATCTCTATACCCAGACCAGTTCGGTTCAGTTCAGTTCAGTCGCTCAGTTGGGTCCAACTCTTTGCAACCCCATGAACCTCAGCACTCCAGGCCTTCCTGTCCATCGTCAACTCCCGGAGTTCACCCAAACTCATGTCCATTGAGTCAGAGATGCCATCCAACCATCTCATCCTGTCATCTCCTTCTCCTCCCGCCCTCAATCTTTCCTGGCATCAGGGTCTTTTCCAATGAGTCAACTCTTTGTATCAGGCGGCCAAAGTATTGGAGTTTCAGCTTCAACATCAGTCTTTCCAATGAACACCCAGGACTGATCTCCTTTAGGATGGACTGGTTGGATCTCAAGGGACTCTCAAGAGTCTTCTCCAACATCACAGTTCAAAAGCATCAATTCTTCGGCGCTCAGCCCAGACCAGAGCTACCCATGGAAACAAGAGCAAGTATGATGCAATAAGACAGAGCAGCATTGAAAGCAATTCGGTGATGACTCTCAGCCTTACATCAGTAGCTTTTACCTTGGAGTAAAGAATCCATGTTTTATGTTGTTCAAAAATCACTGAGTGGAAAAAGATACATATGATATTTTGCTTATATGATTGTCTCCTGTAAGATGAACAAATAAAATAAACATATAAAAAGGTTCTGCATGTATATGTATGGCTGAGTCCCTCTGCTGTCCACCTGAAATTATCACAACATTGTTAACCAGTCATACTCCAATATAAAATAAACATTTAATTAAAAGTGTTTTAAAAGTGGTTTGCATGTGTTAGTAGAGAGTGTTCAGTATATCCTCCAGTTAAAAAAAAAAAAGGCTAACAAAGTATCAGACCAAATTAATTCAATACAAACCAACATGAAAAATTCAAAAGCATATTAATTGAAATCCTTACTGTACAGGTCTGTTTCTTACAGCCAATTGAATGGGTTTCTTTTTCTTCTAATTGATTAAACATCTCCCCTAAACACATCTTCACCTTGGGACGAGTTATTGATTATGAATTTACATCTTCACTAAATTAACTAAAATAAAATGTTCTTAAAAGGAGTAATGGTGTTGAAGGGTCTGGTATAAAAGCATAGACATTGATGACGACAGGACAAGTGAGAAACTGCAGTTTCCTTAAAGTAGAGCTTGACTAATCTTTTTAGACCCACACTTATTACTGTGCTTGGCATCAAAAGGAAATCAATAATGGTTTTTGAATTGTTGAATTAACTCTGTTCATCTTGTGGTAGAATTCTTATTTTAGTCACAGATTTATCTTGTCAATAAAACTGCTTGATAGTTCAGGCTTCCTTTAATCATCTAGTCAATAACTTAATTGTCACTGTGCTTGACTCTCAAGGAATCTATATAAAGTGGTAAAGGTATTTGTACATGCTGGTCAATTAATTAATCAATTATAGAAGAAAAATAATCACATTATATTACAATGCAAATGGTTCTATACTTCAAGGATTAACATGAAATATATACTGTGATTTACTGTTAGTGAAGGAATTTTGCTATTATTTCAGTCTCACTAACGACAATTGAATGTGAATATGTCTCTTGAGTGAGTAATACTTTCCGTACCATTATCATCACAATTCTCTACTAATTTTGGTATTTGTTTCACTTTGAGTTGAATAGAGCAACTTCTGTCTCATTATGGTCTTTTCAATTAAAATGAACTGATGTGGATTGACAAATATTTGCATTGTTATAATATTGGGTTAAATAACCCTCACAGCAATAGCAATTAACTCTCTTACCACAATATTTAATATGTCCAATTTTAATCAAGTCTCTGAAGAAGATTTTTTTAAGTCTTTTTTTTTCTTTGTGTTTGGTGTAAATAGATTTATTTTTTTCTTATACATTTAATTTTCACTCAATATTGATTGTCATCAGAAACACCTAAAAAAAAATGGACAGCTGGCAAGTTGTTTTCCATTCTCTAAGGCAAACAGTGAAACATCATGAATTAAGTACATCTATTACCGTGTGGTCATTTTCTTTGACGATGAAAACCAGTTTATATTACTTATTGTTGGCACAGTAATCATTTGTAAAGCTTAGGAATGCATTATGAGAAAAAATTGCAGACATTGCTCTAGTAATAGAATCACATATGCACGCCCATATGCAGAGCTTATGTATGGACTTCAATTCTTAGTTTCTAGGATGTATTTAATACAATACTGCCTAAACAAAGTTTAGTTCACATAGATACCAAAACAAACTTTCTGGGGGTTTACACTAAAATACAAATTCTGATTTAGGAGGTTTAGGGAAAAGCCTGAGAGACAACATTTCTACCAGTGTTCAGGTGGTGATGATTCTGTTGGTCTGGGACAACATTTTGAATAGGAAAAATGTCAGTGCCACTTTAGGTTGTTCACAGGTTTGATTTTAAGAATCTACTAAAGCAAGGACTGAAAGATCACAGTTATATACAGTACCAGTAGTTAGGAAAATAAGAATGCTTGAGTCATATTTCTCAGATCTTTCACCAAACTGCTCTGTTTCCATGGAAGCTAGTGAATTTCTTTATGAGATTTCTTGAGACTAAACTTCAGCTTATTCTGCTGATCTCTGCTTCAATAGAAGAAAGTTGATAATGCCATAATGCTAATGAAGAGAAAATAACTGCTACATATCTTACAAAATATTCAATCCTTTTAGGATACATGAAACCTCTTTGAATGATTAGTTTATATATTTTGTTTTCATTTTTTAGTACCTTTATATCTGATTATATTTCAGTGTCTACAACCAATGATTTATATGTTCTTAAGTGAAATAGAATGATATTTCCCTAAATACTCTATTAATCAGGAGTCAGTCAGTTCAGTTGCTCATTCATGTCTGACTCTTTGCAACCCCATGGACTGCAGCAAGCCAGGCTTCCCTGTCCATTACCAACTCCCAGAGCTTGCTCAAACTCATGTCCATTGAGTCAGCAATGCCATCCAACCATCTCATCCTCTGTCATCCCCTTCTCCTCCCACCTTCATTCTTTCCCAGCTTCAGGGTCTTTTCAAATGAGTCAGTTCTGCATCAGGTGGCCAAAGTATTGGAGTTTCAGCTTTAGCATCAGTCCTTGCAATGAATATTCAGGACTTATTTCCTTTAGGATGGACTGGTTGGATCTCCTTGCTGTCCAAGGGACTCTCAACAGTCTTCTCTAACACCACAGTTCAAAAGCATCAATTCTTTGACAGTCAGCTTTCTTTACAGTCCCACTCTCACATCCACACATGACTACTGGAAAAAACATATCTTTGAAAAGACGGACCTTTGTTGGTAAAGTAAGGTCTCTGCTTTTAAATATGGTGTCTAGGTTGATCATAGCTTTTCTTCCAAGGAGCAAGTGTCTTTTAGTTTCATGGCTACAGTCAACATCTGCAGTGATTTTGGAGACCAAAAAAGTAAAGTCTCTCACTGTTTCCATTGTTTCCCCATCTATTTGCCATGAAGTGATGGGACCAGGTGCCATGATCTTAGTTTTCTGAATGTTGAATTTTAAGCCAACTTTTTCACTTTCATTAAGAGGCTCTTTAGCTCCTCTTCACTTTCTGCCATAAGGGTGGTGTCATCTACATATCTGAGGTTATTGATATTTCTCCTGGCAATCTTGATTCCAGCTTATGTTTCGTCCAGTCCAGCATTTCTCGTGACGTACTCTACATATAAGTTAAATAAGCAGGGTGACAGTATACAGCCTTGACATACTCCTTTCCCAATTTGGAACTAGTCTATTGTTCCATGTCCAGATCTAACTGTTGCTTCTTGATGTGCATACAGATTTCTCAGGAGGCAGATCAGGTGGTTTGGTATTCCCATCTCTTGAATTTTCCACAGTTTGTTGTGATCCACAAAGTCAAAGGCTTTGGCATAGTCAATAAACCAGAAATAGACATTTTTCTGGAACTCTCTTGCTTTTTCCATGATCCAGCAGATGTTGACAATTTGATCTCTGGTTCCTCTGCCTGTTCTAAAACCATCTTGAACATCTGGAAGTTCATGGTTTATGTACTGTTGAAGCCTGGCTTGGGGAATTTTAAGCATTACTTTTTTTAGTTTCATGGCTACAGTCAACATCTGCAGTGATTTTGGAGACCAAAAAAGTAAAGTCTCTCACTGTTTCCATTGTTTCCCCATCTATTTGCCATGAAGTGATGGGACCAGGTGCCATGATCTTAGTTTTCTGAATGTTGAATTTTAAGCCAACTTTTTCACTTTCATTAAGAGGCTCTTTAGCTCCTCTTCACTTTCTGCCATAAGGGTGGTGTCATCTACATATCTGAGGTTATTGATATTTCTCCTGGCAATCTTGATTCCAGCTTATGTTTCGTCCAGTCAGCATTTCTCGTGACGTACTCTACATATAAGTTAAATAAGCAGGGTGACAGTATACAGCCTTGACATACTCCTTTCCCAATTTGGAACTAGTCTATTGTTCCATGTCCAGATCTAACTGTTGCTTCTTGATGTGCATACAGATTTCTCAGGAGGCAGATCAGGTGGTTTGGTATTCCCATCTCTTGAATTTTCCACAGTTTGTTGTGATCCACAAAGTCAAAGGCTTTGGCATAGTCAATAAACCAGAAATAGACATTTTTCTGGAACTCTCTTGCTTTTTCCATGATCCAGCAGATGTTGACAATTTGATCTCTGGTTCCTCTGCCTGTTCTAAAACCATCTTGAACATCTGGAAGTTCATGGTTTATGTACTGTTGAAGCCTGGCTTGGGGAATTTTAAGCATTACTTTTCTAGCTTGTGAGATGAGTGCAATTGTGTGGTAGTTTGAGCATTCTTTGGCATTACCTTTCTTTGGGATTGGAATGAAAACTGGCCTTTTCCAGTCCTGTGGCCACTGCTGAGTTTTCCAAATGTGCTGGAATATTTAGTGCAGCACTTTCACAGCATCATCTTTGAAGATTTGAAATAGCTCAACTGGAATTTCATCTCCTCCACTAGCTTTGTGCGTAGTGATGCTTCATAAGGCCCACTTGACTTCGCATTCCAGGATGTCTGGCTCTAGGTGAGTGATCACACCATCATGGTTATCTGGGTCATGAGGATCTTTTTTGTATAGTTCTGTGTATTGTGGCCACCTCTTTTTAATATTTTCTGCTTCTGTTAGGTCCATACCATTTCTATCCTTTATCGAGTCCATCTTTGCATGAAATGTTCCCTTGGTATCTCTGATTTTCTTGAAGAGATCTCTAGTCTTTCCTATTCTATTGTTTTCCTTTATTTCTTTGCAATGATCACTGAGGAAAGCTTTCTTATCTCTTCTTGCTATTCTTTGGAATTCTGCATTCAAATGGGTATCTCTTTCCATTTCTCCTTTGGTTTCACTTCTCTTCTTTTCACAGCATTGTAAGCCCTCCTCAGACAGCCATTTTGCCTTTTTGCATTTCTTTTTCTTGAGGATGGTCTTGATCCTTGTCTCCTGTATAATGTCATGAACCTCTGTCCATAGTTTTTCAGGCACTCTGGCTATCAGATGTAACTCCTTGAATCTATTTGTCACTTCTACTGTATAATTGTCAAGGATTTGATTTAGGTCATACCTGAATGGTCTGGGGCTTCCCCGGTGGCTCAGATGGTAAAGCGCTTGACTGCAATGCAGGAGACCCAGGTTCGATCCCTGGGTCTGGAAGATCCCCTGGAGAAGGAAATGGCAACCCACTCCAGTACTCTTGCCTGGAAAATTCCATGGACAGAGGAGCCTAGTCAGCTACAGTTCATGGTGTCACAGAGTCAGGCACGACTGAGCGACTTCACTTCATACTTCACACCTGAATGGTCTAGTGGTTTTCCTTACTTTCTTGTCTGAATTTGTCAGTAAGAAGTTCATGATCTGAGCCAGTCAGCTCCCAGTCTTGTTTTTGCTGACTATATAAAGCTTCTCCGTCTTTGGCTGCAAAGAATATAATCAATCTGATTTCAGATCTGACCATCTGGTGAGGGCTATGTGTAGAGTCTTCTGTAGTATTAATTGGAAAGTTATTTTAAAAATGTAATTTTATTTTTCATAGCCTTCATTTACAGATTGAGTATATTACTATTAAAACAAACATCATAACAAAACCATTTCCTATATTTGTATTGATACTGCATCTTGCTTCTTATATCCACAACTGGGCATTTTCTGTACTTTCCAAAATCCAGTATAAGAATTTCACAATCTTTTCTGTCAAAATCATTCACAGAACACAAATTCAGCTTGCTCTTTGAGAAAAAAGCAAAAACGAAAGCAAGCAAACTAAATGAAATCAGCTGTACTCCTCAAACAGGGGAATGTAATATCTAAAAGAAGTCAGAAGGAAATAATATATTCATCTTGGCCTGTGTTTATGCAAAATTTTATATTTAGTTCATCATGGATATTTTTCTTAAATTTGGCTTTTGCTAAATATTCATTAAAATATTCTTTATCTTGATTACTGAGGGATTTTTGGTGTCATTTTAAATTTTATAGCTGTTTCTGCTTCTATTGAGTCTTGTTCTTAAACATGACCATGCTCTTATTAAGTGTTTTATTATTGAAAATAAGCACATTCAAAATAATTTCCTCTCCAAATGAAAGAAGTGAAAGTATTATCTGATTTAAAAAACTCATACACATTAAAATTTGATTCATTACTATTCTCATATATTTACTTCTCTAGTCAATCTCTTTCCCCAAACAATACTGTTTTTAAAGATAAATTAAAATATTATTTCTTCTATTCTAAGACTTTATTTTCAAGCTGGTGTGTTATAGTTCTCCCTCTGCCCAAATTCTTAACTTACACTGTCCTATAGTGCTAAATTCTACCCTTAAAACAAATTCAGAATGATGCTTCTGGAAAATAAAGCTCTTCATTTGATTACCTTCCAAGTTGCTTATCTCTTGAATGCACAGTCCTATTTTATCAGTTCAAATTAATTTATTATGAAATATGCTTTACAGTTTTACCCTAATCCTCCCATTTTCATTAGTCTTTTAAATGTTTTAAAGTCTTCAATATACGGTATGACTGCCCACCATATAACTATATAAATTCCTTTATAAGGTCTTGGTGTAAAATGTTTCTTCACTCCATGCTATCATATTTCTTTCCTTGCAAATTTTGTTCCTAACCCTTTTTATCTTTATTTTTCCCCTTTCAATTTTGTTCCTGGCATAAAAGACCAACTTTGGGACACAATATTCTTGGAAAGGAATGTAAGGAAGAGAGGAATGATACTAAATAAAGCAAAACTTTTCAGATCTGATTTTGTTGTAAGGAGGAGGTCAAAACAACTCTCCTTGGAACTGGTATAACTCTCACCCTCCACCTTTTCTACTCACTAAGACCCTGTCACAGCTTGCCATTTTCACCTATTGACTTATAAGTCATAAAGGTTTGACTTTATGATTTTCCATTAATTATAGTCTTTTCATAATTTCAAATTTGGCACATGATGATTTCTCTACTTTGATACTACATTTTTGTTTGAGTTCTAAAAAGCTTTGTGCTTCTATCTTGAAACTGCTTACATTTTTTTTTTAATGAAAGCATCATTTGCCTCCTTTTCTTGACGCATATTTTGCTATATACCTATCACCCATGAAAGGTGGATGGAAAATCCTTCAGCTATCCAATAGACTCAGTGAAGAAACAAAGTAGAATTAGAAGAAGAGGAAGAAGGAGGAGGAGAAGAAGGTGGTGATGAAGGAGAAGGAAGAGGAACACAAGGAGGAGGAGATGAGGAAGTTGGGAAAAAATCATCAGCTGCGAAGAAATGTGGCTGAGTCGTTCACGTTCATTCGTCACAGCTGATGATACTTAGTGAACCTATGCTTAAATGTAACGTGTTGTTTGCGTGCGTGCTAAGTCACTTCAAAAAGCACAGTATGTGAGAGTTGAACCGTTGAACTATGAAAAAAAATGTTGTATATTCTCAGACGACATACAAAAAGAAAAGAAAAATTCCCTTTGTAGTACCTTCATATTTTTTCCGTCTGTTTGCAAGGAATTAAGAGAAGGTATGTGAAAAACCAGTAGTAAAATATCAAAATCTTCATGACTAAACAAGCAGATTAATGATCAGAGGGAATAACACATTTTGGAATCCTTTTATCCCATCTTAACTATGTGCCTAAGTCTGTGAATCACAGGAACGGCTGGAATTGATCACAGCTGCAGACCATTCATCGCTGGCACATGTTTCATTTGTTAGTAATGTGGATGGAGTTCATATATGTTTTCTCCCTGTGAATAACCCTTATTCAGTCTGATAAAAACGGGGTCCAGTAGTCTCAGTATTCAAACTCTATTCACACCACTAATTCTGATATTGATTGTCTTATAAACATTACATAATCCAGAGTATTCAAATTGATTCATGCTTATCTTATTAATTTTAATGTGCTTCTGATTCCAAACATGAGGACAAAGAGAGAATTTCATAAAATGAAGGTTTTATCTGCCCTTTCGTATATGTACTGTGTGTGTGGGTGCATTTGGTGCTGTGGTTCACGCTGAGCCGTGTCTGACTCTCTGACCACAGTATGCCAGGCTTACCTGCCCTCCACCATCTCCCTGAGTTTGCTCAAACTCATGTCCATTGAATCAGTGATGCCATCCAACTGTCTCATCCTCTGTCATCCCCTTCTCCTGCCTTCAATCTTTCCCAGCATCAGGGTCTTTTCCAATGATTTAGTTCTTCCCATCAGGTGGACAAAGTATTAGAGCTTCAGCTTCAGCATCAGTTCTTCCAATGAATATTCAGGGTTAATTTTCTTTGGGATTGACTGGTTTGATCTTTGCTGGCCAAGGGACTCTTAAGAGTCTTCTCCGACACCACAGTTCAAAAGCATCAATTCTTCAGTACTCAGCCTTCTTTATGCTCCAACTGTCACATGCATACATTACTACTGGAAAAAAAAATTCCCATATTCAAATGACACTCAAATATTGATCAATATAATATATAAAAGTATTATTGATCAATAAAAAGTTCCCATATTCAAATGATACTCAAAAGTATTATTGATCAATATAATATCAATATAATATAATTGAAAATAACTGTAAAGATAATGTGTTGCCTTTCAATATTAACAAACGTCCTTTTTTCTCTCTCTCAGCTTTTGTTTGCTTCATTACAAATATCATAAGTATAGAAAGCATTCTTTTTCCTAGAAATGGAATAACTCATCTGATATGTGTCATTTTTGTCAATAACAAAAGTACATGTTCCAGAGAGGGCTAAAGAAGCATTTGAGTTCCATTCATAGAGATTTTCTGAGTTTTAGGAATCTTATAGCTCTACATTTTATTTTAAAATGAGATTAAACAGCTTTAGCCAGGGTACCCAATATCAAAGTTATGAGAAAAATGACAATTCTCTACACGATTTTATATATTCTGGGTCTCCTCAATAATCATTTTTAGAACTGGACACTTCCAAAAGTCAGTTTAGGAAAACAATCATAAAATGTTTTGTTTGTTTTCCACTTTCTAATCCTTTAATAAAGAGGATATTTGCATTGAGTCCAAGAAAGAACAAAGTAGTATGCTGACTCTTAATCTTTGAGTTCTCCTGTTTCTTGTTAAACTAATTAGTCTTTGAAGGAAGCCATGCAAATTAGCACAAGATTTGACTTGAAAGGGATTACCTGGGCTCTCAAGGCTGTATAACCCACAGCAATGCTGGCTACATCAGGATATTTTCACTGAGTCTTGTATTTCCTTACCTTGTCTTGTTATATGTGCATACCTGGACGCATATTTGTGCAGTTTCTGTAAGCCGTATTTAATTATCTTCAATTTTTCTTGAAACTGTATGAACAGCCTTTTGGACTCTGTGGGAGAGGGAGAGGGTGGGATGATTTGGGAGAATGGCAGTGTAACATGTATGATATCATAAGTGAAATGAATCGCTGGTCTAGGTTCAATGCAGGATGCAGGATGCTTGGGACTGAGGCACGGGGATAATCCAGAGAGATGGTGTGGGGCGGGAGGGGGGGTGGTCGGGATTGGGAGTTCATGTACACTCATGGCTGATTCATGTCAATGTATAGCAAAATGAATACAGTATTGTAAAGCAAAACAAACTAAAAAATAAAAATTAATTAAAAACAAATAAAAAGTTTGATAGAATTCTGTGAAAAAAAAAAAGAAACTGTATGATGTCTGAAGAGCACTAAGAATACAATCTGTGAAGTGAGTGATGAATTCAAGACAAAAAGTATTTGGATCAGTCCTTTATCTTTCAGACAGCATCAATAAGGGGTTTAGAAGAATCCATGGCAGGTAGAAATTGTTATGATTGTGTATTAATATTATTAATAAATAAATAGCATACTTTATTATATATATAGTTATAAAATGTTATTATTGCTACTCAGTCCAGTTCAGTCACTCAGTCGTGTCCGACTCTGCAACCCCATGAATCGCAGTAGGTCAGGCCTCCCTGTCCATCACCATCTCTCGGAGTTCACTCAGACTCAGTTGATCGAGTTGGTGATGCCATCCAGCCATCTCATCCTTGGTCGTCCCCTTCTCCTCCTGCCTCCAATCCCTCCCAGCATTAGGGTCTTTTCCAATGAGTCAACTCTTCGCATGAGGTGGCCAAAGTAGTGGAGTTTCAGCTTTAGCATCATTCCTTCCAAAGAACACGCAGAGCTGATCTCCTTCAGAATGGACTAGTTGGATCTCCTTGCAGTCCAAGGGACTCTCAAGAGTCTTCTCCAACACCACAGTTCAAAAGCATCAATTCTTCGGTGCTCAGCTTTCTTCACAGTCCAACTCTCACATCCATTCATGACCACTGGAAAAACCATAGCCTTGACTAGACAGACCTTTGTTCGCAACGTAATGTCTCTGCTTTTAAATATGCTATCTTGGTTGGTCATAACTTTTCTTCCAAGGAGTGTCTTTTAATTTCATGGCTGCGATCATCATTTGCAGTGATTTTGGAGCCCCCCAAAATAAAGTCTGATGCTGTTTCCACTGTTTCCCCATCTATTTCCTATGAAGTGATGGGACCAGACGCCATGATCTTAAGTTTTCTGAATGTTGAGCTTTAAGCCAACTTTTTCACTCTCCTCTTTCACTTTCATCAAGAGGCTTCATACTAATTTTACAAATATGAAAATCTAATTTATAATTATGATTATCTTGAAACTTTAATATGAATTTTATATAATGTCTACCAGCATACAACCTACCATCTTTGTATGTTCAACATAAATTTGCCCTGATTAATATTTATGGTCATTTATTGTTTGTTCTAGTAAGATAAAAAGCAAAAATATAGTATCTTAATGCATATGCTACTCATGACAAAGTAATTACCTTATTTTTATTATTGTTTCAGAGTTAAATATTTGCAATTCCTCCAACATGTATTATATATTCAAAGTTCATTTTGATATAAGTCTAATCATATTTGATATTTTCTCAAAAAACATTTTTTCCATAATCAATATCTTTCAATATGCTTTAAAAATGATAAAAATGTAAACATGTATATTTGTTGAGCATAGTCACCAATGCTAAACATTTCTGTAGGCAAGAATCAATAATATTTTATTACAATATAAGTATTAGTATATTCTTGAGGTGTGAAGAGGAAACTGAGGCTTAGAAAGTTTAAGTAAAGGGGAACACAACATTAAGGTTGGAATCAGGGAATGAGGTATGGACACACCTCAGAATGCCGCCAACCCATACTCAGCGCCCCTCACAGCCTCCCTGTAATAAGGGCACGGAGCTCTCCACCTAAGCAGACGACAGTGAGTACCACTCTTCTTCCACACCATCTTCCATTTGTTGTTTCTATATTTTTTCGTTTGTTTTACACAAATGCAGTATTTTAGTGACTCATAAAATTGTATCACACCATCTCTTTCTATTTCTAGCTAATCATTATCTCTATTAGGTTGTGATTGGGAGCAGTTTTTCCATCCTCCAAAGTAGCACACTTTAATTGTTTCTAATGTTTTCTGATAGTGTCTTCAATGAATGCTTTGGGAGAGCATTTCCGACTTCTAAAGGTCATGTTAATTATTACTTTTGTGTGTTTATTTCTCTCATATATAATAAAATAAAAATGTTTTTCTGATAAAGGATCAATATTTCTTAGAGGCTATTGGTAAGAATGTTTATTAGAATATTTCTCAAGATTGGTATTTTAATAATCTTGTTTATCCACATAACAATATAATATCCATTATATAATTATATATATCACATAATTATATATAACAATAAAATATATATAATTATATAACAACATAATTATCCATTATAACATGATATCTTAGTATTTTAACAATATATTGAATGAAATGGAAAGTTAGTGAAGGAAAGGGAAATTGTTCTACCCCAGATATCTCTTACTTATGAAACCATCCTAGCTTGAATAAAATCTTTCCTGCAAGATACTCCTCATTTCTACCTCCTTTTATTTCTTGCACAGCAAAGTATTCATTTCCAGGGTTAGATTCACACAGAAGGAAAGATTTACTTATGTATTCGTTCATTCTCTCATCTACATGAATATCTATTCAATCAATCAGTCCAAAATATATTTACTTCGCCTTAATCTTGAGCAGGACGCCATGCCAGGCAGACAAGGATAGGCTGAACATACAAGATCAGAAAGGAGCACAGTCTAATCTTTTCCATATTTCACCTTTACTTGCAAGGACTTTATTGACTTGTTCTGGATATGACCGGGTAGTGTTAGTCATTTCAATATGATATAACTTCATCTGAAAAGCAAATATCTCCCTCAGTGTCTGACTTATTACCACTAGTAGATATAATCAGCAGTGAAAACCAGAATCAATGTATGCGGCTTGTCTGTGATACCTTCAGAGTATTGTATCATAAAATGTGTTGTACAAAAAAATCCATGACAAGAACATACACCTTGGTTTCAGGAATCCAGGTTGCTTGGATCTCATTTAGGTCAAGATTGTCCATTCTCCCTGGTGACAATATTCTGCTCTCTAAGGCTGAATTCTCCATTCTAAAAACCATGACTATGCCTACTCCCTTTGATATCAATTACATTAACATAGCAATCTTCATGGTCTCCAGTTGCCCATGAAATGGAGCCTGGAAATTCCTCCAGAACCTAGGTCACCTTCAGTCAGTTTGCTCAATCAATATGATGCTCAGGCACTGGAGTTAGAGACTGCTAATTTAGAAGATGCATAAAAATTAAAAAAAATGTGACTATTGGGATCCTTCCCTTTTTGTTTACACCAACAAAATTATAAATTATAAATATAAATGTTCCTCTATATTTAAATTTTATATATTTAAATACCTGGCACTCTCAACAAATGAAAAAAAAAATCACTGTGCTTCATTAGACATATATTTGTCTTCTTTGAAGTGTGCATTGATTTTTTTTTTTGAGTAAAAATTTGAAGTAATTTTGTTAAAAAAAATATTAGAAAAATACAAGGTACCCATCTATTCTGTACATTTCCCCGGTAAAAGTACACACCAGACATCTGTTTGCATTTATACACTAAACACACACACACACAGCTTGTATGAATTTTTAAAAAAGAATCTCCACATTCACTCTGATTTTCTACATTAAGATTATGTCTTCTATACATGAGATGTCTTAAAACTATAATGTGTTCAGTCATGTACAACTCTTTGTGGCACCATGGACTGTAGCCCACTAAGACTCCTCTGTCCATGGGATTCTCCAGGCAAGAACACTGAGTTGATTGTCATTTCCTCCTCCAGGAGATCTTCCCAATCCAGGGATTGAACCTGGGTCTCTTATGTCTCCTGCACTGGCAAGCAAGTTCTTTACCACTAGCACAACCTAGATAGCAAGAGAATTAAAATGGCCAATGGCTAAAGACCACTGTTGGGAAGATTATAAAAGTATCAATTTCTCGGCATATACTCAAAAGACTAAACATGAAATGTTAGTGAAGAATTTGAATATTACTTAATTCAATTTATTATATTTTTACATCTATAGAAAAGGCAGAGGAACCAGAGATCAAATTGCCAACATCTGCTGGATCATGGAAAAAGCAAGAGAATTCCAGAAAAACATCTATTTCTGCTTTATTGACTATGCCAAAGCCTTTGACTGTGTGGATCACAATAAACTGTGGAAACTTCTGAAAGAGATGGGAATACCAGACCACCTGACCTGCCTCTTGAGAAATCTGTAAGCAGGTCAGGAAGCAACAGTTAGAACTGGACATGGAACAACAGACTGGTTCCAAATAGGAAAAGGAGTACGTCAAGGCTGAATATTGTCACCCTGCTTATTTAACTTATATGCAGAGTACATCATGAGAAACGCTGGACTGGAAGAAACACAAGCTGGAATCAAGATTGCTGGGAGAAATATCAATAACCTCAGATATGCAGATGACACCACCCTTATGGCAGAAAGTGAAGAGGAGCTAAAAAGCCTCTTGATGAAAGTGAAAGAGGAGAGTGAAAAAGTTGGCTTAAAGCTCAACATTCAGAAAACGAAGATCATGGCATCTGGTCCCATCACTTCATGGGAAATAGATGGGGAAACAGTAGAAACAGTGTCAGACTTTATTTTGGGGGGTTCCAAAATCACTGCAGATGGTGAGTGCAGCCATGAAGTTAAAAGACGGTTACTCCTTGGAAGAAAAGTTATGACCAACCTAGATAGCACATACAAAAGCAGAGACATTACTTTGCCGACTAAGGTCCGTTGGTCAAGGCTATGGTTTTTCCAGTGGTCATGTATGGATGTGAGAGTTGGACTGTGAAGAAGGCTGAGTGCCGAAGAAGTGATGCTTTTGAACTGTGGTGTTGGAGAAGACTCTTGAGAGTCCCTTGGACTGCAAGGAGATCCAACCAGTCCTTTCTAAAGATCAACCCTGGGATTTCTTTGGAAGGAATGATGCTAAAACTGAAGCTCCTGTACTTTGGCCACCTCATGTGAAGAACTGACTCATTGGAAAAGACCCTGATGCTGGGAGGGATTGGGAGCAGGAGGAGAAGGGGACGACGGAGGATGAGATGGCTGGATGGCATCACGGACCCAATGGATGTGCTGCTGCTGCTAAGTCGCTTCAGTCGTGTCCGACTCTGCGCGACCCCAAAGACGGCAGCCCAACAGGCTCCCCCGTCCCTGGGATTCTCCAGGCAAGAACACTGGAGTGGGTTGCCATTTCCTTCTCCAATGCATGAAAGTGAAAAGTGAAAGGGAAGTCGCTCAGCTCTGTCCGACTAGTAGCAATCCCATGGACTGCAGCCCACCAGGCTCCTCTGCCCAATGGATGTGAGTCTGAGTGAACTCCGGGAGTTGGTGATGGACAGAGAGGCCTGGCGTGCTGCGATTCATGGGGTCGCAAAGAGTCGGACATGAGTGAGAGACTGAACTGAACTGAACTGGACTGGACTTTTAAATTGGTGGTCGGGCTGGTCTCAGTGAGATGAAATTTAAGCAGAGTTGAACGAGCTGAGGGACTTAGCCAACTGGATTTCAGGGAAAAAGCAGTCATGGAAGAAGAGACAGTCAGAACAAACGCCTTAAGGCAGGCCCTAGACGCCCTCCTCTCTGATTGCTCTAATGTGAGGTTCTTAACTGTGAGTCACCACAACTGCAGGACAGAATTCAGGGAAACTGTCTCTTTCAATTATGAAGGTTGGCAACACTTTCTGCTCCTTCCAATGCATACTGACTGGCCTAATCTTTGATTCTCTAAATTATGAAACCACATTATGTCATAAAATACATCGCTTCAACCACTCTAACACAGTAGAGCCTCAGGATTCCTCTGTATATTCTCATATAAAAGCATTAAAGCAGGATAAATAACAAGGTCCTACTATATAGCATAGGTTTCCCAAGTGGCTCAGCTGTTAAGAATCCACCTGCCAATGCAGGAGACTTGGGTTCGATTCCTGGGTCAGGAAGATCCTCTGGAGAAGGAAATGACAACCCACTCCAGTATTCTTGCCTCGGGAATCCCACAGACAAAGGAACCTGCTGGACTACAAGTCCAAGGGGTCACAAAGAGTCAGACACACTTAGCAACCAAACAACAACAATACTGTATAGCACAGGGAACTATATTCAATATTCTGTGATAAACCATAATGGAAAAGAATGTGAAAAATAATTATATATGTACAACTGAGTCACTTTTTTGTATAACAGCAATTAAACACAACATTGTCAATCAACTATGCTTCATTAATATTTAAAAAAATCAACAAAAACAGCCAAATGGAGATGTTGCTTATTAAATAACTGAAAAAAAAATTCTAGAATTCAAGAGGATTTTAGCAGCTAGTCATGTAGATTTAAAAATCATTTGTACCTAGATGGTATCGAAAGCCATGGGGTTGAATGAGATCACAGAGGTTTGCAACAAGCAACTGTGCCAACCCTTTCTTTTGTTCACTGGATGTTATTGCCTGTTGTTAATTAAATTCCCAATGTTAAAAAATATCAACAGAAAATTCAAAAGTGCACAACCAAAGCAAAAACCAAAACCAAAAAAAAAAACCCAAGAAACCCAAATTTCCACCACCACCAATACCAAACATTAAAGTAAACTGGACCAATACAAGAAACAGAACTGTAACTGATCTAGAGTCAAAGATCAGGACAGGCATGGAAAGCACGAGGTAGGAACAGAAGGACACTTGTTAGAAGGCCGTGAGAAATTTGCCCCAGGTCTAATCCCACAACCTGCCCTAATCCTGTTTCATTTGTCATTCTTGCTTATGACTCATGAACTAGCTCTGGCATGATGTCACCCCTCTGGGGGAGCAACCTCAGCTGTCTACTGTGACAGAAAGCTGAGTCAGGGTTAGACCCTTGCTTTTTCAGTAATTCTTCATATTATAAAAATCCCAAATGTGGCCAGATTGTTGAAGTTTATTTTATTAAAAAAATGCATTTCCCGGAAATTCCCTGCTGGTCCAGTGGTTAAGAGCTCACCTTGAAATGCAGGGGACACGGGTTTGACCCCTGGTTGAGGACATAAGATCCCATTTGCTTGAGGGCAGCAAAGCCCATGCACCATACTAGAGAGAAACCTGAGCACTGCAACTAAGACCCAATGCTGGAACAAATTAAAAAAAATATATATTTTTTAAAAAATGCACTTCTGATAAACAGAATCTCCCCTTTACCATAGATATAATAAAAGAATTAGGTTCATAACATTTTTTCCTCCCTTTTCCCCCCAGCCTGATCTGTTTCTCTGGTTGGTTGGGTTATAAGATATTTTTAGTTTTTTTTAAATTTAATCCTATGTAAAAATAATCCAATAAAATGAGACAATGTCATTATCTTTCCAGCTTTTATTCCAAAAGAAAATCCAAAAGAGAGTGATATATTAGGGTAGAGTAGACCAAATCTAGACAGCAATTAGTCAAATCTACATGAAAATAAACCTGGAGAATTGCATAGAGGGATAGTCTTACTAATCACACAATTTAAATAGTAGGGATGGCCTTCCCTGGTGGTCCAGCGGTTAAGAATCCACCGGCCAATGCAGGATGAGGGTTCCCACATGCCTGGGGCAACTAAGGCTGTGCTCTGCGACCACTGGAGCCCGTGCAGCCTAGAGCACGTGCTCCTCAACAAGGAAAGCCATCACTAGAGGTCCACACACCACAGCTGGACATGGAGCCCCCGCTCGCCACGACTAGAGGAGGTCGGTGCTCAGCAATGAAGACCCAGCACGGCCAAAAATAAATAGGTATTTAACAAATAAATACACAAATACTAGAGGGGAAGTAATTTTTCAATAACAGCTCAGTCAATAGCTACATTATTGGAATATCAGTTGGTGAATATCCTATAGGAGTGTGAAACTTCTGTACTTCAAAGGATATAACAAACAAGTTAAAATATACATGACAAATTAAGAACATAATTCTTCAGTACACCTGAAAACAGATGTTTTTTAATGAAAGTATTACATATCATTAAGTAAACTAGTATGAGTAAAGGATATAAAGACATTGCATAGAATAAAAATAGCCCATAAACCTAAGATATTGAATTAACTTATAATCTAGAAATGATACATTGCATGCACATATTTCCACAAATATTCAGATTTCATTGTATTATTATAAACAATATTTAATAAAATATGGTACACTATTGTGCAGCCACTAATAATAAACATTCAGATTTCAAATACCGACAAGGAAAGTATAGTACAACTTCGCTTTTATTAAAAACCGCTTATACATACATTAATAAAAAAATTCTTCGGTTCAGTTGCATGTATTTGCTCAGGAAGACAATATACCTAACTATGAACAAAATTTTCTCTGAAAGTTGTGGTTATAAAGGGTGTTTATAGTATTCTATATCTCAATTTATAAAGCAAATGTGTATTATATTTATAAGCCACAACAAAATCAAGAATTCCCATTTGGGGAAAGAAAAAAAAAAAGAATTCCCATTTGGGGTTTAGAAAATTATTTGGTGAGAAAATACATTTCTATACCTTATGAAAAAAAAAGGATGCGGGCTTTCTCTATGGGTTATTTTCCTTCAAATTTATGGCTTTGTTATTCTTTCTGCTTATAATTTTAAAAGTAAACATTTTAAACCAAGAGAAATCAAGCATCATATGTATTCTTTAAATGGTTATGAAAGGGTGTAACTTAATTGCAAATCAAAATGTCTTAGAAGTTGGATCCAACTCCTAGGTATTGAACATCAGCTAACAGAAGGGTATGGGAGGTGAATTTTACAGGTTTTGTGGATGACAGAGACAGGCTTAGCCATAGAGTGATGAAGTACAATTTATATTTTAAGATAAACAAAAAATAGTTAACATAAACTTTTCTCTGCTGGTTTGGGTCTCCTCTCTCCCCTCTAATGTGTACTGTGCATCCACACTGTGTTAACCAGATATTCACAGCAATAACAACTGCTTAACCATAAAGGTCAGTTTTTCCTTCTGACACCAAACCTAACTCCTTAGAAAATAATTTACTTACTGATGACCTCATTAATGTCACAAGCTATATTATTCGTATTGCCTATTTTACAATTTGTATTCTGCCTATTTTTTTCTTGCATTATGTGACTGAGCCTCTGATAAAAATAATGACTAGGTGACTTAATCAATGTATAGTTCCATAAGATCCATGACTGTAATAGTATAGCTCTAAATATGGGAAGAAGCAATAAGAAGGAATAATTTCCTGGACAATAACAGACCAGTAAGAGAGATTAACAGGGGCCTAATTTAGCAATGGCACATTGAGAGGCCTATCAACAAAATCCCCATCTGACCTCAGAATGAGCATTCCTAGTGTCATGAGACAAATTGATCACAAAATGCCTCCCAAAACCTTAGTCAAAATTCAGATCAAAAGGGAGGGGATTGTAAAATGAAGAATGCTGCCCCCATCCAGTTCTACCGGACTCAAGTCATGAGCCACTGTAGGCCTTGTCCTACAACACACCCTGAAAGGAATTCAGGGCAAAGACCAGGATGAGGCATTTTGTGCTCTGGGAAAACTGGTAGAACTGGCTCTTGGATAGATATTTTCAGGAGAAAATTTTATGAACCCAGTTTCTTGCAGTTTCCCATACTTAGAAAAGCACTCAAACCATTAACTGAGGGTGTCTATTCCTTTCAAATAGCAGTCAGTTTCAAAGATATGTGCACATACCCCTTTGCCAAAATCACATATTCCCTGACCTCTACCCTTACCTCTTTGGAATAGTCCTGAGATTTCTCCAAGACTCTCTCACAGGCTATAATCCTCTGGTTGGCTTGGATGAAAATATTCCATTTCTTTCTTAGACTGATTATGGATTACCTTTTTCATAATATGAGGTATTTTAGCTTATTTCATAGCCTCACTCCATTTCTCCCATCTCTCCCTCCCACAAGTTATTTCTTTAGGAGACAAATAAAAAAAGATATTTTCTTTAAGACATCTGTCACTTTTCCTCCCTCTACTCCAATATTTCAATATAAACATTCTAGCTAGAATGCTGGTGATTTTCAAAACATGCTTATTCAGAGATCTCCATGTTATTAATAGAAAGAGCTCTGTAATTAGGAACTCTTTAGAAATGCTTTAACAAAATAATTTAACCCTAAACATTTAAAAGTGAATTTGTACCAGTAAGTACAACAAATACATTGAAAAAAATTTTTTTTCCTAGAGGCTAAAGAAAAACACAAGTTCTTAGGAACTGAGTCCTACCTTATAAATTCACAATTGTTACAACACCCTTGTTGGTTTTATGTGCTAATGATAATCTACCAAGTATAAGGCAGAAGGGCAAAATGATTCCAGCAGAGAAGCTGAACAGAACCAACTAGAAGGAAGCTTCTTGTTGGCACAAAGTAGACTATACTTTTGCCCACGAAAGAACATGCAACCTTCTGAAAAAAGAAATCAGTCCTTTGGTATTTTAGAAAGGAAAGTGCCTTCTTACCTGCTCAAGGAGATGACAAACAGCTAGTTGGCCTTGTTTTAGCGGCCTGTGTGACAATTCACATTCCTTTTCACTGAAAGGCAAAGATTAGATATGGGTCCCCACCCTGGCTCCAAGTCCATCCTGAAGTACAAGTGTTTGGTTATGACCTCACCTCCCCACACCTGGAGACTTGTCACAACACGGCCAAGTCCAAACAATAACTCGCTCCTCCACCCAACACTCTTCCTAATACTCCAATACATGGGACAGAATACATTTCAAAAATGAAGCACCTTCTTAGGGCAACTACTTCCTGCTTTTCTGAGTTCCCTTCCATAAAATGTCTCCTCTCAAATTATTCTGAATTCTGCTTTAGGATTCTCTTCCTCAAATACCACTTGTGTGAGGTCAAGTCACATTGAAAATCTTCAGCAGATCCTTAGTCTTAATAAAATTCCAACCCATAGTAAAGCAATCAAGTCCTTAGCATCAATGAAGTCTTCTAGTCTTTTTTCTACCCCTACCATCCTACATTTCTTGAGTGTTCCTGCCTGGTTTCCCTCATGCCATTTCTTGTATATTCCAACGCTCATTCTGTCTATGGAAATCTGTAGTTCGACCTACCTTTTCTAAGGATTAGCTCAAAGGTTCTTTCTTCCAGTTTTCAAATGCTCTCCAAATGAATATTGAAACTCCAGGCTTCCCTAGCTGCGTCTCCCACCACCCCAAAATAGCTGAGGTACCTTGCCCACTTCACATGGTCATGTGAAGAATTCCCTAAGAGGAAACCATCCATTTTTCTCCTACTAGTATCCAAGCTCTTCTTAAAACAGATTCTATTTTAGTTTTCCTCTTTTAATGCCCTGAAGCACATAGAACAACTCAACACAAGTGTGCCTTTAATACGTAACTGAATAAATCGAGAAATAGGAATCAATTGAGAAACTAGTGCTTTTCTGGAGCTTTTGACAGAGAGGCAGTACAATGGATATGGATAGTGGGGGTCTGAGTGATCAAGATTAGGTTCACCACATTACTCCCCTGCTGTGTCTCAAGCATTTCCTCTAAAAATGAAGTTAACAATCCCTACTTAATATGGTGATTGTGACAATGGGACAGTAATGCACAAAGAACCTCAACACAAATTGTCTGTGGGACATGCTAGAGAGAGAACTGTTAGCTATCTCTGGTCATAGGAGACTGCAGTGCAATGTTTAAGGGGGTAGTTAAACAACTGTGTGTATGATTTAGGGAATGGTCAAGTCTTTAGTTGGACTGGCCTCTCAACAACCACTTCTTTATTTTTTTGGCTGTGCCTTGTGGCATGTGAGATCTTAGTTCCCCAACCAGGGACCGAACGTGTGTTCCCTGAAGTGGAAGCTAACCCCTGGACTGCCAGGGAAGTCCCAACAACCACTTCTTGAATGCTGACAAGTCCCCTTGCTTCTCCATGCTGCTGAAGTTTCCGAGGTTATATACATAATGTGAAGAAGACATTTACCTAACAGAAATGTTGAGTACAATGATGTATGTAAAAACACTATGTAAACTATGGTAAAAGATCAGTTTTATTATGGACTTTGACTCAGAGAAAAAAGCCAAAAGGATTAAACATTTTATTCAATTTCTAGCATGTTCTATGAGGGCTTTGAAAATAATTTTTCCCTTTTCATATAATTTCCCTTCTCTTTACTGTTTATAGAACACTAAATTTGGATACTCAAAGTTACCAAAATGAAAACTAAACCTGGAAGGGTTATATTTTGCACCCTCTGCTGGCCTCTGAGGAGAATAACATTACCTAAGACTAATTCAAGATCCTCTATATGTTTATTTTCATGGAATTGACTGTAAAGATGTCATGGCATTCCACATAAAGACAAAAACAGTTTCAGCTCTATATTATGTATCAGAGAATTAAACACAATTTGCATATATCTACTTTTTGTAACAATTATCATAGGATTCAAATCTAGAAAATTATTTTTGTACAAAGGCTAGCTGCCCACCATTTATTTTTTCAAAATAATTACTTTAAAAGATTCTGCTGTTTCTATTGATATATTTAAGGCTGAAATCCACTGAAAATACCCAAACTTGTAACGTCTTAATTTTCTTTGCTACCACTAATATTTGCAACCACATAATTTACTGCCGAACTTATAAGGTTGTATATACTGTGAATCATTTTTTTTATATTCAAAGTCTTAGATTATGTATATGAAAACTAATTTATTAAACCTTTGTACACAAAGATGAAGATACCTGTATAGCAAGCTTATATGAAGAATGAAGTTACAAAAAAGTAAAAGTGTTATTAAAACAGAGGCATGTAAATCATTTACAAAAATACCCCAAATGGTATAAAGCTGCTCATCCCTGATTTTTCTCATTTGGTTGTTAAGAGTTGAAATATGAATTTTAAATGGTTAGAATTTTTTCTTTTTAAAAAGTGATATATTAAATTACGCACAGGATAATTAGCAAAATGTAGAAAGGGAAAACGATGTACAAAAGACAGATTAAAAACCATCACTCCTGACAGACATTCACAATCCAAAAATAGTATAAACCTTAACAAACTATCTCTAAACTGGCTCCTACTTACCTCCTCCCAAGTTTTTATCAGTGAGAATAAAATAGAGTAAACCAGCAAGCTCAGTCTTTCCGTTCTTTAAAAGAGGCCTGACCTTAGACCACAATTAAGCCTTGGATAGATTGTTTTTTCTTTCACATGGGAGGGACAAATAGGAAAACAATTTTACCTGTCCATTTAGTCCTAATTACCAGAATACAGTTATAAATAAATAGCACTGGGTGCTATGTCAAGCAGTCATTCAGAAGTCTTCTTGTTTTTTTGCTGGTTTCGAGGTGAATTCTTTAACAAGTTTCTTATCCTGAGGTACATTCCAGTAGATTCTGCCATGTTCTCGAATTCAAATGGCGTTATTCCGGTTGCAAACTTGCTCATGTCGGGGATAGCACTGTGGGCCTTCGTGGCTGCTGCAGGACTGCAGTCCTCATGGAGGAGCTGCTGGCTGCTCCCTCCATTCCTGACCTCACTGTTTGACTCGACCTTGCTATGGTCAAGAGCACCTTTAGGGTCTACCTGAGTGGACTCTTCCTTTTCCTTCTGGCCAAGCAAAGCAGTCTCAGAATCTGGGCTCGAGGCTTGTTCCTCTTCCGATTTCTTTGCAGCAGTGTCTGGTACCTCAGCCTCCCCTGGGACCTGCTTTTCGGATGTTTTTCCCTCTGGGACAGGGAGGTCAGGTTCGTTTGGACAAGGTGAAGAGGCCACCGAATTCCCAGTTAAAGGTGTGTCTACAGGAATATCCGAATCACTGGTGACGCTCTCGGCCTGCTCCAGGGCTGCCCATATCTGCCTCTGCTGTTCTTCTAGTTCTTCCAGAGTCAGCGCGTCCTCGTCCATAGTCACGGATGCCGTTCTCGTCCGAGGTGAGTCACTGGGAGTCAGCGGTGGGGTGCCTTGGGGAGCGGAGGAGTGAAGATGGGCGGAGGGGTGCCCCGAGGGAGCGGGGGAGGCGTGCCAGGGGGCAGCGGGGGCTGAAACTGAAAAGCTTCGCTGTTTGGGGACCCATGCGGGACCTCGGCATCTGAAATGAGGATGTTGAGATACTGAGTCGTCATACAGCACTTGATTTTACTAGCATTTATTATTTGAACTCAGGTGAATCCGGAGGTTTGATGGCAAAATAACAGGCTCAAGAGGGGAAAACGGGATCCTCAGATACCCCATGTGTAAGGTGTGCTCAGGGTGTCCCACTCTTTGCAACCCCACGGACTGTAGCCCATTAGGCTCTTCTGTCCATGGAATTCTCCAGCCAAGAATACTGGAGTGGGTTGCCATTTCCTTGGCCAGGGGATCTTCTCAACCCAGGAATCAAACCTGCATCTCCTGCACTGGCAGGTGGATTCTTTACCACTGAGCCCCCTGGGAAGCATACCATCATCATTGCTTAATGGCCTCAGTCCACCTGAAAAGAACATCTGCAGTGGGAGAGGTCAGATCTCTGGTGCCAGGAACTCTAACCGAGGGTAAACAGTAGGAAATCTGGCTGGAAATGAGGCTGCCTAGACTCTCGAGTGGGCAGATGTGGAAGAAGCAGCGGAGGAGGCAACTGGGAAACTCCTGGCTTATTTCCCAGTTCTGTACCCCAGTCTAGATTGTTCGACCGAACTGTGGGTTCATGTGGTCAACTGGTCACTGGTCATCACTATCTGAGTGTCTCACAGACACAAGGGATCTGACCTGTACAAAGCAAGGAATCTTTTCCTAGAACTCAGACTCTTCCCTCATTTGTTAACTCGTTCACTGGCACCACTAGTAGTATCTGGTTTAAGTCTCCAAAACCGGAACCTAGTCACCAGAGTCCTCCTCCTTTCCTTCCGCCCACACCCAGTCCTTAGCTCTCTGAGGTCCACCCTTTCCCACAGCCTGTCACAGCTGCTACATTATTTTGGGACCATCACTGTTGGTCAGGAATATCAAGTTGTTCCTGTCTCTCAACTCGTCTTCCTTATACTCATCCTCAAACAATCAGTCTTTCTAAAACACAAATCTGGTCCTACTAACCTTTCCATCTCATTAGAAACCCTTTAGCGCCTTGCCATGGTCTAGAGGAAGAAGTTCAGTCTCCTCTGTACCGTACGAGGCTCTCACAACCGAACACTTGCCTGTTTTGACTATGTCATTTCTTACAGCCCAGTCTGTACTCCAACTATCACACTGTTGGTGACAAACATGCCATGATGCTTCACGCTTCTGTATCTGCATTTCTCCCTGTCTCAAATGCCCTAACCCTGCTCACCTTACCCTGGTCACATCCCTCAGGATCATCACAACCCTGCTTGACCACAGGTTCCATGGTAAACCCAGAGGATTCAGACAGCAAAAGACTAGGGGAGTACAGAGGGCAAGGCCTTTGGTCCCTTCCCTTGGCTTTCTGAAAGGATGGACTTTCCTCATGGTCTCTCTTTCCTGGGGGAAGACGGGATTTCGTGAATTTATATACTTGGGAAGAACAGCTAAGAAAGCCTGACTCAGTCCTGCCCTTCCTCCTCTTGGGAATGAGCTGCCAAAGGAGAGTATTTTCCACCGTGTGTCTCAAAGCACTGCCCATCAGGGGGGCCGGTCCAGATCCAGGGCCGCTGGGACTGGGTGCGAAGGTCTGTCTAAGGAGCCCGGTTGGCGGGCCCATCCGGCTCTCACACCAAGCTATAAGCCTTCCAACTCAGCTCTGACCGGCAACAGTGGGGGTGAAGATTTACTCTTGAGTTACTGCTCATTAAGAGCTTCCTCTTTCTTAGGGAACTCAGTGGCATACAAACTCATCCTAGTTTCTCAGTGAAAGCAAAACCACGGGGTGGAACCTACCTGAGTCCAGTTCCATGTCGGCGGGTGAGGCTGCTGCACTGTCTTCCTTCTTCTGCTTCTTTGGACTACTGGGGCTGGACCGAGATGAAGACCTTTTGCTGCTAGACTTCATGCTTGGCTAACGGAGAACCAAACCAACACAAGTGAGTTGGGGGAGACAAAGAATTGCACTCCATCCCTCCATTTAAACATGATACAGAGAACCAATCCAGGTAACTGGTGAATGTAGTTACCTTTTCCCTTTGGATTCATCAGAAAACATACAGCGCTTTGTATACAAAACAAGAAAAGGCAACGAGATGCCTATGAGTTGCAAAACCCCATGGATGAAAGCAATACATATTTCTAAACCACACTCTGAAAATCTATTTACCGCTTGGAAGTTAGAAGTTAGGTAATTGGCAAACACGTCCTTCTGCTGACACGCCTGCATTGGTATTGACCCAAATATCCTCCATTCCTATCAATGAAAAGAGAAGGGAAAAAGAAGTGTGTATTTGGAAAATGTCATGCTCTGAAGTCTGCTTACAGTAGGTGAAGTGGAGATATCAAATTATATTCCTGCCTCATATGTGACTTTTCCTTTTTGCAGGGGGTGGGGGGTAAAAATAATCGTGCGCTGAAAGGAAAAAAAAAAAACACCCAACTCTGCCCGTACAACAGTCAGGACAGAATACTAGAAGACCACTTGACAAAACCACTCGGGCCAAAAAGGTTCTGCCTACTATTAAGAAGTTACAGGCAGTGACGACAGCCTCTCAGCAGCGTGGCTGGTCCCCACGGCCCTCTTGACACTAACCAGTACTGCCCATAGCTGTTCCTTGCCCCTTTCTCCTAACTTGCTCACTCATCCTGTTTTCTACCTTCTGTCTTTTCAAACCGAGTAGTAATCACTCCTTTCTCTCTTACTGCCACTAACACATTCAACAGCAGCTCTCAATAGGAATCACTTTGGGCTCCTGTGAAACCAATAGACTCTAGGGACTAAGTTAAGTCTAAGGAGAGGGGGTGCTCAGGAATGTGCACTTCTAATGCGTACTCCAAGGGGATTCTGATGTATGCTGGGACTTGGACCCAACTTCCAGAGTCACCGATGGTTTGTACATGCAATTTAGCCAGCCCTTAACTAATTACACACATCTTCAGATCTGTTCACCAACTCTTAAGTTCAGACCTTTGGCTGCTTCTCTGCTGCCCAGTCCCTAAGAATAGCTAGAATGATTTTTTTTTTTTTAAGTCATTTACTTATTTGGCTGCGCTGGGTCTTAGTTGCAGCCTGTGGGATCTAGTTCCCTGAGCAGGGATTGAACCCAGGCCGCCTGCACTGGGAGCTCAGAGTCTTTGCCAATGAACCATGAGGGAAGTCCCTAGAATGCATTTTTATTAAAATACCACCACCACCATCACCACTACTACAGTTAGTTGTTTAATCCTGAAACATAAGATAAAAGTTAGAAAAAATTAAGTATAGCAAACCTTTCTTGTATCGGAGAAATTTTACTTTGTGGGGGGAAAAGAAGGAAAAGTAGGAAAAAGTTATAGTACATGTAGATTGATTAAAGGTAGAAAAATACTTCCCAAGCAATTCTGTAAAACTTACAATACTGCTTCAAACCACCCCATGTTGTTAAAAAAGAAATAATAATCTTTTAATTTTAGTTTCAGATTTACAGAATCTAATCATTCTATTTTAGTTCCTTAGGGCATAAAATCAGAAAAAACGGTTTTCTTTTTGACAAATTAAAGATTTCACTTAACATTCTAGTCAACACAAAGGAAATTAAAAAGTTAAACTCATAAGTAACACATTTTGTTGTCGTTGTTCAGTTGGTAAGTCATGTCCGACTCTTGACCCCATGGACTGTAGCACGCCAGGCTCCTCGGTCTCCACTATCTCCCAGAGTTTCCTCAAATTCATGTCACGTTTACTATTTTTTTCTGGCCACACTGCATGGCTTACGGGAGCTTAGTTTCCCAACCCAGGATTGAGCTTCCACCCTCAGCACTGAAAGTGTAGAGTCCTAACCACTGGACAGCGAGGGAATTCTCAACCTTTACTTCTTTATGAGACAGTAATTGCTATATAAGGTAACATTTTGAACAATCTACACAAATAATTTTATATCCCAGAAGAATATAAAACCAATATACTTACATCTGGAATTCCTCTGGGAGTAGATTATTAAAACCTGGATAGTTTACCAATTTCGAGAGATCGTAAGTGACACTTTTATTTTGCTGTACTTCTCCAGCTTCTGTCTCTCCATCAGCACCATCTATTACGGATCATCAAAAAGGTTAATATTGCTAAGTGCCCATATAAATCCCTCTCTGGACCAAAAGCAGACCTGGAAAGTGCTTGTATTTATGGCCACAAAATTATTCTGAGAATGGCTTTCATAATTTGTCTGAACCATTAGATTAGAATTTTTAAACAACATGGACATATCATTTTGATAAAAATATAAATATTGAAAACCTTGGAAAGTTTAGTTCTTCCATGAATTGCTTAAAAGTCTATTTTGCACTGATTTTGATTTGCCTAATGCTCTATCCCAGTTCTTTTATTTAAGAGACATTTATATACTGGTTACTATATATGAAAGATGTTTTCTTCTCAGATAGTGCTTTAAACAGTTTATCAGTCTATAAGTATTCACTCACTTATTCTTCACAACAACCCTAAGAGGTACTTACTACTCACACCACTTTACAGATGACAGCAATCCTTGAAGGATGGTTAAGAACTACTTCATTCTTTTTGAAAAGTTCTAAGTAAAGTGAACATTTATGTTGCTAATCTCATGTCTATATACCTAATGGTAACCAAATGGTTGATGAGAAGTTTCTCTTTATAGAAGTTTTCAGGATAATAAGCCAAGAAGTAATGAAAGAATGAGAATACAACCACTGTGCCATCCCCAATAACTAGATATTAGCAACGTTCACTGATGACTGGTTTTACCACAAATTCACAGGAAACAGAGGGACAGAGAAACATACTAAAAGAAAACCATGGGGATGATCAGCAAAATCTCAAAAAAACCAAAAGGACAAAATTCAGAGCTTTGTTAAAAACAAGAGAGGGAACTTACAGATTAAAAGACATTTAAGAGACTCTCAATTATCTACAATCATGTGTCCAAAGAATCCCTAGGTGAACAAATAAATTTAAGAAGAGACCAGTGGGGGGACTTCTCTGTGGTCAGTGGCTAAGACTCTGCATTTTCAATGCAGGGGACCCAGGTTCCATTCTGGGTCAGGGAACTAGATCCCACATGCCACAAGGAAGATCAAAGATCCTGTATGCTGCAGCTAAGACTAGGTGCAGCCAGATACATTTTGGTTTTTTAGAGAGAACAGCAGACTTGCAAGCACCTACAGAAAGTGGCATGAGTAATGATAATTTGAATGTCAACATGACTTGGGGATATAAAATATTAAAAAGACTGTGCTAAATATACTCCTTTTGGTACTACGTGAGAAAGGGGCTTGGTAAATGTTTTAATTTTAATGACCTAAGTAATACCTAGAAACATTTTCTTTTCTTTTTTAATTTAGAGCATTAGAGATAATACTAAAATCTTGAGAGCAATCCTGTTTTCCCTCTCAGGGATAACCACTGTTGAGTTTGCTGTATATTGGTTAAGACTTTTAAAAACTTATTTACTGTCTATCAGATGTCAGGCACTGTGCTACACGATAAACAAACATGCATGAACTGTGACAGGGCATGAAGAAAACACACAGGGTGCAGTGACAGAGACTGGCAGGACACGCAGGTGAACGTGGGAGATAGATGTTTAAATCAGGTGGTCAGGGAAGGCCTCTGAGTCTAAACCCTAAAATCTAGACGGTTCTTTCCAAAAATATATTTTACAAACATAACTCCTCATAGAAAATATACAGCATGGTTTCATCCATGTGGGATTTTTGTTTTTTAAGATCAATGGTACTGGTAGCAGCAGCAGCAGCAGCAGTGTTAGCGCTCAGTCGTGTCTGACTCTTTGCGACTCCACGGACTGTAGCCTGCCAGGCTGCTCTGTCCCTGGGATTCTCCAGGCAAGAATACTAGAGTGGGTTGCCATTCCTTTCTCTAGGGGATCTTTCCAAGACAGGGATCAAAGCCGGGTCTCTCTCACAGAAGGCAGATTTTTTTTTACCATCTGAGCCACCAGGAAGATCAACAGTATCATAATAAATAAGCTATCCAGAAATTTATCTTTAAACTCAGTATTGCATAAGAATCTTGCTATGGGAGCTCCATGGATTTACTCCATTTATTAAATTCTACAAGGATTCTACCCCTAGATCTACCATGGTTTACTTAGCCATTCTCCCTTATGGCCTTAATGTTGTCTTAAAAATATATATATTCTTAAAATTATTTATTTTGGCTGCGCCACGTCTTAGTTGTGGCATGTGGGATCTAGCTCCCCAACCAGGGCTTGAACTGGAGTCCCCTGCATTGGGAGCAGAGTCTTAGCCACTGGACCACCAGGGAAGATCCCTTAATGTTGCTTTTTATTTTTCACTATCATATTCAATGCTAAAAAGTATTTTCATATACATACATTTCCTTGGGCACATGTGTGAATATTTTTCTAGATACTAAGAGAAATTTTAGATTATTAAGAAGGTTTATTTATTCTAACTTTTATAGATCTCCTGGCAGAGATGGGTCATGTTTCTGTTACTATTACTGAGAAAGGCAAGAGTTTATGAGGTCTAGCTGGAGAGCTTATACCTTGCTAGGTAGTCACTGAGCAAGTCCAGATAATTATTTGATAACTCTCAGTGAAGTTTTAGTTCCTTCCTTGTAAAACAAAGGAAAATCTTGATATTTTTTAGTTAACTCAGTACACATTAAACAAGACAGCCATTCCCATTCTATTTTATTGCTATTCTTTAATTTAAAAAAACAGAAAGAGACAGAACCCTTAAGTTGTCTTATCTAACTGAACATACTATACCTTTCCCATCATAGAGCGCAAGCCCTGAGTTCTCCAGTTCGGCCTCTTTGAGCCACCCTGGTGGGTATCCTAGCTGGCGCATTCGATATATAAAAGGTGGAAGACTCTTGTCCGTCACACCCAGTGCGTCCTGGAGTTCCTCACTGAGTAAAAACAAAAGAGGAGGAAAAAAATACTGTATTCTTGCTTGGATGAAGATACATACTGTTCTAGTATTTTAAACACGTCCATGTCCTTAGAGCACAGACTTGTGGACATGGCGGGGGTAGGGAAAGGAGGACGGGGCAAACGGAGATGACAGCATGGAAACATATATCACCATATGCAAAACAGACAGACAACGGGAATCTGCTGCATGACTCAGGGAACGGGGCTCTGTGACAACCTCAAGGGTGGAATGGGGTGGGAGGTGGGAAGGAGGTTCAAAAGGGAGGGGACACGTGTATACTCAGGGCTGGTTCATGTTGATGTATGCAGAAACCACCTCAATACTGTAAAGCAATTATCCTCCAATTAAAAAAAAAAAAAAACCCAAACCACGTCCATGTCTCATATTACACAGCACGTGGCACAGTAGTGCCTATCAATCACAATACAGTTTAGTCCCCTACATACGAACCTTCAAGTTGCAAACTTTCAAAGATATGACTGCCTCTGTATGCTAGCTATTGTACTGTTAACTACTGTCCTTTTCAAGAACTGTACTATAAGATTAAAATTGTTTATTTTTTGTGTTAGTTTTTTTATGTATTATTTGTGTGAAAAACATTAGAAACCTATTAAGCTATATACACTCAATTGTGTTGGTTGGATACCTAGGCTAACTTTGTTGGACCAATGAACAAACTGGACTTAAGAACATGCTTCTGGAAAAGAACTCCTTTATATGTAGGGGACTTACTGTAGATATTTTTTGGATTAATTGATGTACCTTTTATATAGAGACTTGTGGGAGAACACTTATTTCTTGATTATTACCCTGAAGATACACAGAACTTGTTCCAAATAGCGGGGACACAGAAATGACATTCTAAGGTAAAATAACACAGGTACCTAATAACTCCTGGCTTAAATCTTCCAAATCTCTCTTCTACTTCTTCTGCATGATATCGCTGCTGAAAATTCTGATTGTTTGTCTCACCACAGGCATCCATATACTCTTTTCTCTTTTCGCTTATTCGAGCAGCATTTCGAGGCTAAATTGTAATGTGTTTAGAAAGAATGGTATCAAGCAGTGTAGAAATATTTCAGAAATTAAATAAACATAAGCACTTTTCCTAGGTCAAGCACACAGATATTTCAGTTTTAATGCATAAGGAGCAAGTATAAAAGAGACTGGATAGTTTAGAAAAATAAGCAAGGAAGAGAGACAGTCCTTCAATTTCTTATTACCTTGGTACTATCACAAAAGTTTTAAAATAAATTGTCTAAACATGAATTCTCATCATGTTTTATTCATCTCAAATAGAGAGCACTGTAATAAATTATTATTTTTAAAAATAATGTCTTAAAACTTATGGACAAATTTGGAAAGATTTAAAAATTAAGGACTACAAGAAAGTAAGACAGGAAGTTTCTTTATATCGCACAATGCTATAGATGCATTGAAAATATTAGAAAGCTCTGGTTCAAAGATTTTTTTTTTATATGAGAAAAATTTACCATTGGGCAATCTTTCATTTGATGCTCTTCAGAACCACAATTGAAACAGTGAGGCTTTGGCCTATTTGGTCAAAAAACAAAGATTTTCACAATGTAAATAGAAATATCAAAGCAAATCAATAAATCTGTGTGACAGCAACACCTATCAGAACAAGAAAGCATGGAGATCACCAATTACTAATATCTGCAGAAATGACCTCACTTTCACCTCCTGTCCTAATGAGTTACGCAAATATTACTTTTGATCAAGTCTTTTAACCAAGAGCCCTTATGTTCCCGACTGATCTGTTACCTCTGAATTTTGTCAGTGGCTGATAACAGAAGGATATGAGGCAAACAGATTATCATATTTTCTTTTAGGAAACTTGGAAAGGGGTAGATGGTTATAAGACAGCAATCAAAGACAGCAGTAATTAATCCTTTCCACCCACCCAGGCACATCAGGCCTGAACCAATGAGTTGCAATAGGAGTGACTTAGAGATTTACTCTATGTCTATGTACTGAAATTCTGGTTTAATCTGTTTATGTATAGTAAGCTGGTAATATTAACTTTTCAAGCTATAAGAGTTTATGGTTTTGGTTAATAAAGAAGAAGAAGAAAACAAAAGCAACTCCCCACACAAACCTTTTTGCCTTTACTTGTATTTCTTGCCCTCTAGAGAAACAATGTGGCTGAAGACTTGCTGGTACCTTTAGTGAGTTTTATTAAGGAATAGTTATCATAGTCTGCACAATTTGGTTTTTTTTTAAAGGTGAACTTAATGGCAAGATGCATAAAGATCTTCATTCACTATGTAGGATACTTGGGTATTTCCCATCCTTCCGTAAGCTGAGGGTTTTCATTTAGTAGCGGTTGCCCCAATTTATCAAGGCAAAAATTAGTAAAATACAGGACACTTCCTACAACCTGCAGAAAACAAGTCAAAAAATATTGCTATTTAAGCGGAAAAAAAAAAAGATGACATTAGATACTGTAAGACTATGATTAATTGTTTTACCAACTTATTTCTGGATGATGAAATTACTAGAAATAATAATCAACTCCCTAGTGAAGGAGTCACATCCTGATGTGTCAGTAAAATCTCCATCACTGAATTCCCTCACGTTGCCTAGATCATGGAGTTTTTCCTGTTGGATCCCTACTGTCAGGGGCACTCCCTCCAGACTTAAAGAGCAAAAATTTGTCAACAACTCTATTTCCCATTTCTTTGCTTCCTTTTGTAGCAAGATCCTCAGAAAGCTGTCTTTATTTCTATATTCATTGTTTTCATTTCCTTGTCTCTCAATAGGAGAAAAATTCCATACAAATTTGGAAAAATTTCATATAGAAAAGTTGGAACACCACGAGCCCTCAATCTAGATTCAACGATGGTTAACTGACATTTCTGTGTGCACATCACTCTCTCCACACAAAAACATACTTTTTACTGAGCCATTTTTAAAAAGTAAGTTGCCACCACTCTCACCTTGGTCTAAGCTATTATTTGCTTCTGCTGGAGACTAACAACTTCCTACCCAAGTTCCAGCTTCCACATATAACCAGCTACAACACTGCATCATTCACAACATGGTACCCCTAAATACTTCAGTATGAGCCTCCTAAGAATAACATTCTCCTACAAATCATGGTACCACCTTCACACTTGAGAAAACTAGTAACACTTTATATAATCTATTCCTGTCTGTGCTAGGAGGATGAAGAGCCCACAGATCTTACTGAGAAGATTTATAAGACATGGACACAACTCTGCATATGTGATAAAGGCTAGTATCTCCAAAGGTATTATGCGAGATCACCCTATAGAGTGCCAAGTGGCAAGGCTAGGACCAGTGAGTACAAGCAGCACATTTCAGCTCAACTTTTAGAAAGTGTAGATTTCTATCAGAGATGTGAAAAATGAAGAAGTGTGTCTCTCTCTCTCTCTTTTTTTAAGTGAATTCCACGTTACTGAAAACAGTCAAAAAAAAAAAAAAAAAAAACCCAGGATGCTAGCTATCAGGGCACTTTAAAGAAAGATCCCTGACCTTGAACTAGATAACTTCATCTCCCTTCTAAACAATAAGGTTCTGGGATTTAAGGTGGCACCTGCCTAGGATCTTGCACATTTATTAAATTGTGGTATGTCAATGATACACAATACTCCATGAACATGAAAACTGGTCTTCCTTTAATGGAATCCAGGATTACATCATCTTCTTTAAAAACTTTTAAGTTGCAAAATCACACATGACACTGCACTGACACTTCTGAATTTTGCGTAGGTATCAAAAGGCCTACATATAGGCTCATCTCTGTTAAAAATCTTCTGTTTTTCACTCACTATATGAGTCTTTCAAATATTTAACATTTCCAAGTTGCTACTTTGTTACACTAGTTATTTATCCCTCTCGGATTCACCCATCTATAAGTTCCACAAGCATGCTTTCTATATTTTCATCCAAGTTCTTGAAAATGATGAGTGGGGAGAGGACGATGAATAGGTGGAGTAAAGAGAATTTTTAGGGCAGTGAAACTGCTCTATATGAAGGTCTAATGGTAGATGCGTATTACTGTACAAATCCATAGACCATACAGAAGTGAACCTTAACACAGACCATGGACTCTGGGTGATAATGATGTGTCACTGTAGATTCGTCAATTGTAACAAATAAACCATCTGGTGGGAGATGTTGATAGAGGGGGAGGTTATAAGTGCATGGGGCAGGGGATGTGTGGCAAATCTCTGTATGTTTCACTCAATTTCTCTGTGAACTTGAGAAAAATATAAAATCTATTTAAAAAAGAAAAGAAAAGAGAATGAACAGAGAGGATAGTCAGGAGAAAAAGTCCTCTGAGGTGTATCCATTGTACCCCTAGGTCACAAAGAAATAGTTCTTAAAAGCAAACTATAATATTTAGAAGGCTGAAGTCGACACTGTTGTTTAGAACAAATTTAATGAAAGAATGTGTGATCATTAGATGACATGTGACTACATCAGTTTACCATTTAAATGCTACCCAATGGACAGAGGATAGGAAATATATCTGCAGAATTCAAAACTAAAGCATCCAAACTTACACTAAAAGCTTCCTTATTATTAACGGCACTGGATTCTTCTACTTTATGGTCCTCTTCTAGCATAACACTGGATGGCTAACACAAAGAAAAATACAAGTTACAAAAGCTAAACAATTTTTAACAACTTTAAATTTCATAATTGAATCTGAACACATTCATTTTATTTTCTAATACATACCATTAAGATATAGAAAAGTTTGAATTCATTGCTGTGATAATTAGGGGGAGTGAGAAGTTAAGCTAGATAGGAAAGTTTATGAAAGCTATTTTCCAAGTGGGAAAGTTAAAAAAGATATAAAAGATAGTATCTTCTAAAGCATTAGCTTACACAATGACTTTTATGTTAATAAATATTAATTATGGAACTTTCAACATTTAAACTGACAAGACAGGCTTTATCTTCAAATCAGATAATCAAAAATTTAAAAATATAAACTTGACATTGCTGGTCAATATTGATACTCAAGGCACAAAATTCTGAAGTGTTTCTTGAATCAAAAATTAAATAACATTCAGTACAGTTTTTATTGGTAAATGTGTTCTGTTCCTTCAATCTTTAAAAAAAAATTATATATAATAGATGAAAACTAAAGGTGACAAAAATTTAGTAAATTAGAATACTCCATTCTCCAACCTCTGAGGATAAACAGCTAAAGATCCTATTTGAGAGCCTCTACTTACCTTAACTTTTAATTAAAAAAAAAAGCCCAGAAATCATAATCCTGATATTCTTGAGATAAATTTATGCCCTAATAGTCACACAGTGCAATCTTTCAGATTTCTTTGGGCATGCTACTGATTTTTAAAACAAGTAGAGGGAGGGAAAAGGATGATATATGAACTTCTTCATTTTAGGGAAAAAAAAAACACACACACAAAAATCCATTTTTTTATAGTTCCCACAAAAAGAGATGTTTTTCCCTGGCCTAAAATTAATTTTCTGCCCCAAACCATGTGTCCAAGTTAGGGAATGGTGCACGGGGAAAGGCTCTGAGTGTAGCCAGGTGTGAATATTATCCCTAAGAAAAGCAATCACAATCCAAAAGAAAGCCCCATGGCTGCACTGGTCAGATTGTGGAGAAGGAAGCCAGGTTGCAGGATGGAAGGTGAACAGACAATCTCAACAACCATTTTGGTTTTGATTCAAGAGGATCCCCGGAACCGCCTAATAATTGGCAGTAAAACGCAAAACCTACTAATCTTAAAGTCTCTTAAGTTTGAAATACCTGGGGCAAAAGATTAAAGGAAGTCTTTTCCACATCATTTTTCTGCTGTTCCTCAAATCTTTTTACTAAATTTGATACAAATTCCTCTATTTCTTGATGATATTGCCTGCATAAGAGGATAAAATGGTCAGAACCCAGACAGAGTAAAACACTGACTTGACTGAAGTCATGCATTTTTAGAAGATGGCATGTGTAAATATTGTTATTTTGTTTTTCAGAGTTTATATCAAATCACTGACTCTATGTAACAGTCTAATCTATTCTTTAGGGAAAAAAAAAAACAAAACCCATTTTTGCCAAGTTAACAAAACGATCATGATAATCTAACACAGTGCCTAGCATGTAACAGCTGGCAGATACTTACACAAAGACTACATGGATTTATAAATTTTACAAACTTAATTTGTAAATATATAACACATGAAAATGGTTCAAAATTCAAAAGAAGTAAAAGAGTAGTTACATAACAAAAAGCCCCCTTCCTACCCTGTCTCACAGCCACTTATTTCTGCAACACACACACAATCAATGCATTCAGCTCTTCCACAGCCTCTTTCTGCACACACAAGGCAACACCTATGTAAATATAACACTGGAGGGGAAAAAAAAAGACCAAAATGCAACGCAAGAAAAACGACCGAGGTCTATGTTCTCCAGCTCTCCAGGTCAAGAACCATGTTCATCAAATACTCTTCAGTACTCAGTTCAGAAGGGGCCAAAAGAGCCACATTCCTCTTTGTGGACTTGATGATTTGTCAGGTCTCTTTAGCTCTGACATTGTAAGATTTCTGCAGGCACAACCCCAGGTGAGTGGTCAGGAGGGACATTAAGACTGTCAGGAGGGACTTCTCTGGGGTCCAGTGGTTGAGACTCAACACTCCCAATGCAGGGGGTGTGCGTTCAATTCCTGTTCAGGGAACTGAGATCCTACATGCCGTGCAGCGTGGCCAAAACTTTTTTTTAAAAAATTAAAAAAAAAAAAAAAGGTCTGCCAGGAGCTTGAGTTAGAAGCTGACTCTGATGGTGACAGTAGCCCCGGAGTCCCACGTGCCCAGCACCATGCCACCGGCTCTACCACCCCACACAGCCTCAGGTTCCATTTCTGTGAGAAAATGGATCTGCCATGCAGGTTAACACCTAAGTATGCTCCCTTTACCTTGCACAGCATCTAAAATAACAACATGTGATGCGGGAGGGGGCAAGCAACCATCTGAAATGTCCATGACCATGCTTCAGGCAAGGCATGGGTCCAGGCCTCAAACCATTTCAGAACATTCTAGCAAGCATCATAGGAAAGCACTGAGTCATCCTAGACTCAAGAATACTGAAAACTAGCAAAGGTCTAGTTTTGCTATTCAAAAAAAAAAAAATCACGTGGTAAGTTTTGACCATAGTCGACAGGGAAAACTCAGCTCCCTGATTTTGGAAGCAAAATGGTGGTAGCAGTGACTTCTATTATTGGCTGTCTATTGGGGCTTCCTGGTGACTCAGTGGTAAAGAATACACCTGCTAATGCAGGAGGTGCAGGTTCAATCCCTGGGTAGAGAAGATCCCCTGGAGAAGGAAATGGCAACCCACTCCAGTATTCTTGCCTGGGAGAAATCCCATGGACTGAGGAACATAGTGGGCTACAGTCGATGGGGTTGCAAAGAGTCAGATACCATTTAGTAATTAAACAACAACAACTCTGGGCTCTTACAGGTGCTCATTTAGTTAGCTAAAAGGTAGTTACTATTAGTGTCCTGTTTTCCAGTAAGGAAACTGATATGCAGAGAGGGTCAGTGACCTCTCCAGGTTCATGTATGTAGAAAGCAGAGGTAGCCAGATTCAAATTCAGGTTTATATGACTGCAAAGTCCTGGCTCTTATCATGATTCCATAAAATTTAAGTAAAAGAATACAGATGGTATAAATACAGATGAAAACAGCATATTTATACAAACATTGTATCATAAAAACATTAGCTCATAATATTTAGGAAGGAAAAAAATACTTACTTTGAAATAACATTGTTCATAAATAGAATCTGTAATAAAGGTCCATCTAACTTAGTATTGTTCACCAATATTCCACTAAAACAGAAGTTAAAACATATTCTTAGAAGACATTAAAGTAAAACTTGCATATGTATACATAAACACTGAACCTTTATCAGTTCTAAGTACCAAAGATCATATAATATTTTATGAATAAGATCAAGAACCACCGGAAACTCCAGTTTTCACCAATTTTACATACTTGAACAATTTTATAAAGATTATCTTTTACTTTACATATATATTTTAAACATTTCATAAAAAATTAAAAGCTGCAGTTCAGTTTTCAACCAAAAAGTTTCTTTACCTAATGGGTGTTTGTTTATAAATTGAGGAGAGGGAGGAACTGAGTAAACCAGCAGGTTACAAAGAATATAATTCCGAAAGAATCGGAATGAATTTGGCTTGGAAATATATAGGAAATGGAAACACTTTATAAATAAACGGGTAGACTCTTTCTGGAGGGAGAGCACACTGCACTAAACATCTCGGATCCAAAATTTTAAAGTAAAAATGTAAAATTACACTATTCCTGGATGTGACTTTCAAAAACTGGAAAAAATAGAACTAGACTGCAGCCTTGAAATCTGCTATATATTCCTTCAGTAACCTGCGAGCAGCTGTATCTGATTTCTCCACCCCTTCCTCAAATCCTTGTACCTGTACAGCATGTGAAATCAATCAATCTGTACGTGGAACTGCTCACATCAAATAGAGAAATAAAAATATGAAGACATCCAGAAACTTGTTCCAATTTGCCCAAACTTCAGTTAAAAAAAAAAAATACATTGTGGGCTTCTCTAGTGGCTCGGTGGTAAAGAATCCGCCTGCTAATGCAGGAGGCGCGGGTTCGATCCCTGGTCCAGGAAGATCCTACATGCCATAGCGTAACTAATCCCATGCACCACAACTATTGAGCCTGTGCTCTACAGCCCAGGAACTGCAACTTCTGAGCCCTTGTGCCACAACTATTGAAGCCAAGCGCCCTAGAACCCGTGCTCCACAAGAGAAGCCACTGTAATGAGGAGCCTGCACACAACCAGAGTAGCCCACACAGCAACAAAGACCCAGCACAGCCAAAAATAAATAAATAAGTAAAACTATCCAACAAAACAAAACACCATGTTTTTAAAAACCACATGCAACTGTGTGACTCTTGATTGGAGTTCAGTCTGAGCAATCAGTGATAAAGACATTCAGTTGGGGAAATGTGAATATGGTTGAGAATGTTATTAAGGAAATCATCCCAGTTATTAAGTGTGATCATGGTGTTGTGGTAATACATGAAAGTTTTTAGAGAAAAGAATACATGTTGAAATATTTGGGATAAAATATGTATATGGAATTAGAAGAAGGTGCTATGTCAAAATATTGTTAAATCTAAGTGATAAAAAAATGAGTATTAATTATATAATAACTATTCTTTCCACTTTCTGTACATTTAAAATTTTCATCATATAAAGAAGAAACAACAACAAAAACCAACTCCAATGTTTACTGGCTAAAAGAAAGAGACACTTTAATATGCAAGTTCCAAAAATAAGGGTTAAATCAAGACAAATGGGGTACACATTTTATCTAAATTTTTTTCTTCCTTGGTTTTCTATAGAAAGTTCTGTCAGTCTCACAATGTGGAAAACCCTAATTCTAAATAAATAAATATGTAGATTACTCCTTTTTCAGGATACTAATGCTTCCTTCTTATAAATTGGCAAAGCCTATAATGCTATAATCATTTGAACTCAGGTGATTGTAACCCACTTATAAACAAACATTTAATGTTCAAATGATCAACTCTATTACAAAGCATGCGCCTGTCTAAATAAAATATCTCTACATATATAAAAATTATGATTTTTTTTTAGGAATCCTACTCACATTCAATACATTTACTACCTAACCAAAAACAACTATAGAGCCACAGAGTGTGCTCACATAGATAGGAAAGGTAGGGCATAGAGAAATTACTCTTTAGACATATTCTGAAATATGTTCAAATTCTCAAATTTTAGTCACCAATGTAGCAGGTTACTTCAGCTGGTACCAGGGACAAAAAATTCCATGTGAAACTGCACCAAGGCACCCCAAAGTCTGAAAGCCTTAACATACCACTCTGTGTAATAAATCTGTTTTAACAAATATTTTAGATTTAGTGACTACTAAATAAATGCACACTAAGAAATATTGGGGCCTTCCTGGTGGCTCCATGGTAAAGAATCCACCTACCAATGCAGGAGACACGGTTCGCTCCCTCGTTCGGGAAGATCCCACTTGCTGTGGAGCAACTAAGCCTGTGCAATACAACTATTCGTACCCTAGAGTCCGGGAACAGTAATTACTGAGCCCAACTGCCACAGCCACTGAATCCTGAGCCCTAGAGGCCGTGCTCTGCAAGAGAAGCCACAGCAAAGAGAAGCCTGCACACTGCAACTAGAGAGTGTCCCTTCTCGCTGCAACTAGGGAGAAGGCAATGGCACCCCACTTCAGTACTCTTGCCTGGAAAACCCCATGATGGAGGAACCTGGTGGGCTCAATCCATGGGGTCGCTAACAGTTGGACACTACTGAGCGATTTCACTTTCGCTTTTCACTTTCAGGTACTGGAGAAGGAAATGGCAACCCACTCCAGTGTTCTTGCCTGGAGAATCCCAGGGACAGGGGAGCCTGGTGGGCTGCCGTCTATGGGGTCGCACAGAGTCGGACAAGACTGAAGTGACTTAGCAGCGGCAGCAGCTGCAACTAGAGCAAAGCTTGTGCAGCAATGAAGATCCAGCATAGCCAACAAATAAATAAAATTACATAAAAAAGGAAATATCAACATGTAATTATCTATTAAAATTAGGTGCCTGAAAGCAAATTTACTCACTGCACTTTTTTCAAAAGCAACTCCTTTCTCTTCTTCTAAAATTTATCTTGCATTGTTTCTATTTACAGACACATTTTAATTGTGTAAATAAATCTTCAGCTATATCAATACTGTAATTTGAATTCTAACTTCCCAGAAATGTTCATTGAATAGAAACAACGTGAACAGGTTGATAACGTGCCTGAAGATAACTTGTTCTGAAGATTAAGTAAAAACTTTCTGGTGTTTCACACATATTTTCACCCAGTCAGTTTCAAAATTTAATGCAGTTATGAGAATTCAGATTTTACCCTCACAAATTAAAAATAAAGGATCATTACTCTGATTTCTTCAGAGTACATGGAACAAATAGAAGCGATACAAAAATCCCAAATACTTAAAAAAAAAAACAACCTGATTAAATATTAATATTAGGACAAAATAAAAAGTACATTACAGTGCAAATTCAAGATCTCATACCTTGGTCGAGTCAAAATATTCAATTTTCTTTTAAGTTCTTGATGTTATTACTTGTTAAGGAGTACTTATTAAACAGAAACAGGATCATACAATTCAACTACTAACCTCACTTTTGATGTCAATGTTATAAACATATGTTACAAAAGTTAAAAGACAAATGTTTTGAGGAGGACACACTTACTTTTTCTGTTGCAGGACTAGAACCTGGATCTAAAAAACTAAAATACATACCCTTCCAACATGGTATTTCTAAGACGGGGTCATGTAATTCAAAAGAGACTAACAGACTGAAACCAAAAATGCTACTCGGACAACGGTGTACCGTCAGAAGTTAGACATCCACTTAAGAAAAACGTTCCAGGTCCAAAGCATCATGATAACTCAATAAGGTAAACGCAGCATAACAAACTGTTAAGAAATGAAAAATCTAGGATGGAATCTATGAATGTTCACTGCCAAATCCTTTCAAATTTTCTGTCTTTAGAAATTTTCCACAATAAAATGTCCAGGAAAAAGGCATTATGAAAAAAATGGCTTCGAAAGCCTTACACTAGAAAAAAGTTCCTGAACCAAAATTGTAAGCTAAGTAAAAACAAACAAAAAATTTTTAAATAAGTTAACCCCCACCCGCAAACACCCTCTAAGAACACATTAACACATTTTGCTAGAAAGGCTGTGGACCCGTAACTATCAAACGGAAACGTAAATGCACATTCCACATGGAAGCTGTTTCAAAGTGGAAGAACTTTCAAATGAATCCCCAGTGGAAGCTGTTTCAAAGTGGAAGAAATTTCAAATGAATCCCCAGTGGTCATCAGGCAATGAACCATTTCTCTGTGCATGCCTCGGCTCCTTAGGAACCCCAACTCCACAGAACTGGACCACTAACTTTGGCCCCGCCTTAAAGACACATCTGCGCCCAGGTCAAAGTAGCCGGTATCGCCTAATACACCACATAGCGTGGCTGCATAACTTTGCTTTGGTTCCAAAAAAGGAGACCGGATAATGACTCAAAAGACGGGAAGAGACGTGGTGAACAGTCTACAACTGAATAGTTCAAACAGTCCGGAACAGCGCTAAAATCCCGCCCCAGACTCGCGGACGGGAGAAGCGAATATGGTCCAGGAGACGAATCCCACAAGGGGAGAGGTCTGCGCCGAGGCCTCGAGGACAGCTTACGCAACCTGAACCCTAGATTCTCAGGCTGAATTCTGGCCCTTGAGGAATTTCCGCCCGCGCCCTCCCGGCACGGGCCCCACAACACGCCCCGGTGACAGGGCCCAGCGAGCGGGAAGGATATTCTCGGCGCGGAGCTGCTCGATGGTTTCCTCGCACTGCCGAAGCCGTTCCCGCAGCTCCGCGTCGCCAGTCCCATTCTCGTCCTCCTCGTCGCCGTCATCGTCCTTGAAGCGGGTGTGGACGGGCTTCGGAGTCGACTCCTCGGGGTGGTCAAACGCCTCGAACAGCTCTAAGTCGCCAAAATCCACCTCCGCCGCCATTTTGGGCTGTGGGAAAGATACGAGAAGAGGCGGAGCTGGCCACCAGGCCGGAGGCGAAGGTTTTGTTAGGCGGAACCGCTCTCTACGGCCCCCACCGCTCTAAGCCACCCAAGCAGCGTTTCCTCCAAACGTAGGCCGCCGAAGTTGCACAAGGGGCGGGCCAGTCCTATGAGACTACAACTCCCAGAATGCAGTGGCGTCTCCTCTACCCGCTTCTGAGATTGCTTGGGACCATGGCATTCTGGGATATGTGGTTTCTAGGCGACTGTTAACTCATTGTTTGCATTGCATACTGGGATTGGTTAGTTTTAACGTGAAAAAAGCCGAGCCAGATCAGAAAGTGTTAAAAAGCGAGTTGTCCCCGTTTTGCCTCAAAAGTAGGAAAAAAAAAAAAATCAGAGCACGACGCATGGCTTGTCACAGATTCTGGTGTTCATGCCAAACAGCAATAAGGAACTCCCGTTTTGCCACAGACTACCTTTTTTGTTCTTGGGAAGGTACTTCAGTTGATTGGACTTGTTTCACTTTTTCATAAAAGGCTAGCTTGATTTTAAATTATTTTAGATTTGTCCCTAGAAGCTTTTGATGGTATCTCTCCTTCAATCAACCCACTCCAGTACTCTTGCCGAGAAAATCCCATGAACGGAGGAGCCCGGTAGGCTGCAGTCCATGGGGTCGCTAAGAGACAGACACAACTGAGCGGCTTCACTTTCGCTTTTCACTTTCATGCATTGGAGAAGGAAATGGCAGCCCACTCCAGTGTTCTTGCCTGGAGAATCCCAGGGACAGGGGAGCCTGGTGAGCTGCCGTCTATGGGGTCGCACAGAGTTGGACACGACAGAAGCGACTTCGCAGCAGCACTCACTCATTCAACATTTATTTACCGAGTTCTGTGTGCCAGGCACTGTTCTAGGTGCTGAGGATGCAAGAGTGAGCGAAATAGAGACGACCCTGCTTTCAAAGAGGGTGCAGTCTAGCAAAAGAAACAAAAGAAAAGTGAAAGTCGCCAAGTAGTTTCCACCTTTGGGACCCCATGGACTGTAGCCTGCCAGGCTCCTCTGTCCATGGAATTCTCCCGGCCAGAATACTGACGTGGGTAACATTCCCTTCTCCAGGGGATCTCCCAACCCATGGATTGAACCCAGGTCTCTTGCACTGTGAGCCAAGTCTTTACCAACTGAGTCAGAAGGGAAGCCCAAGAATACTGGAGTGGGTAGCCTATCCCTTCTCCAGGGGATTTTCTGGACCCAGGAATTGAACTGAGGGGTCTCCTGCATTGCAGGTAGATTCATTACCAGCTGAGCTACCAGGGAAGCTGAAGTTCAGCTCAGTCGCTCAGTCGTGTCCGACTCTTTGCAACCCCATGGACTGTAGCACACCAGGCCTCCCTGTCCATCACCAACTTCCGGAGTTTACTCAAACTCAAGTCCATTGAATCGGTCATGCCATCCAACCATCTCATCCTCTGTCATCCCCTTCTCCTCCTGCCCTCAATCTTTCCCAGCATCAGGGTCTTTTCCAATGAGTCAGCTCTTCACATCAGATGGCCAAAGTATTGGAGTTTCAGCTTCAACATCAGTCCTTCCAATGATTATTCAGGACTGATTTCCTTTAGGATGGACTGGTTGGACTCCTTGTTGTCCAAGGGACTCTCAAGAGTCTTCTCCAGCACCACAGTTCAAAAGCATCAATTCTTCAGGGCTCAGCTTTCTTTATGGTCCAACTCTCACATCCATACATAACTACTGAAAAAACCATAGCCTTGACTAGACGGACCTTTGTTGACAAAGTAATGTCTCTGCTTTTTAATATGCTGTCTAGGTTGGTCGTAACTTTTCTTCCAAGGAATAGGCGTCTTTTAATTTCATGGCTGCAGTCACCATCTGCAGTGATTTTGGAGCCCCCAAAATAAGTCTGTCACTGTTTCCACATCTATTTGCCATGAAGTGATGGGACCAGATGCCATGATCTTAGTTTTCTGAATGTTGAGCTTTAAGCCAACTTTTTCACTCTCTTCTTTCAATCTCTTCAAGAGGCTCTTTAGTTCTTCACTTTCTGCCATAAAGGTGGTGTCATCGGCATATCTGAGGTTATTGATATTTCTCCTGGCAATCTTGATTCCAGCTTGTGCTTCATCCAGCCCGGCATTTTTCATGATGTACTCTGCATATAAGTTAAATAACCAGGGTGACAATATACAGCCTTGACGTACTCGTTTCCCCATTTGGAACAAGTCTGTTCCATGTCCAGTTTTAACTCTTGCTTCGTGACCTGCATACAGATTTCTCAAGAGGCAGGTCAGGTAGTCTGGTATCCTCATCTTTTTAAGGATTTTCCAGTTTGTGGTGATCCACACAGTTAAAGGCTTTGGCATAGTCAATAAACCAGAAATAGATGTTTTTCTGGAACTCTCTTTGCTTTTTCCATGATCCAGCGGATGTTGGCAATTAACCATCTCATCCTCTGTCATCCCCTTCTCCTCCTGCCCTCAATCTTTCCCAGCATCAGGGTCTTTTCCAATGAGTCAGCTCTTCACATCAGATGGCCAAAGTATTGGAGTTTCAGCTTCAACATCAGTCCTTCCAATGATTATTCAGGACTGATTTCCTTTAGGATGGACTGGTTGGACTCCTTGTTGTCCAAGGGACTCTCAAGAGTCTTCTCCAGCACCACAGTTCAAAAGCATCAATTCTTCAGGGCTCAGCTTTCTTTATGGTCCAACTCTCACATCCATACATAACTACTGAAAAAACCATAGCCTTGACTAGACGGACCTTTGTTGACAAAGTAATGTCTCTGCTTTTTAATATGCTGTCTAGGTTGGTCGTAACTTTTCTTCCAAGGAATAGGCGTCTTTTAATTTCATGGCTGCAGTCACCATCTGCAGTGATTTTGGAGCCCCCAAAATAAGTCTGTCACTGTTTCCACATCTATTTGCCATGAAGTGATGGGACCAGATGCCATGATCTTAGTTTTCTGAATGTTGAGCTTTAAGCCAACTTTTTCACTCTCTTCTTTCAATCTCTTCAAGAGGCTCTTTAGTTCTTCACTTTCTGCCATAAAGGTGGTGTCATCGGCATATCTGAGGTTATTGATATTTCTCCTGGCAATCTTGATTCCAGCTTGTGCTTCATCCAGCCCGGCATTTTTCATGATGTACTCTGCATATAAGTTAAATAACCAGGGTGACAATATACAGCCTTGACGTACTCGTTTCCCCATTTGGAACAAGTCTGTTCCATGTCCAGTTTTAACTCTTGCTTCGTGACCTGCATACAGATTTCTCAAGAGGCAGGTCAGGTAGTCTGGTATCCTCATCTTTTAAGGATTTTCCAGTTTGTGGTGATCCACACAGTTAAAGGCTTTGGCATAGTCAATAAACCAGAAATAGATGTTTTTCTGGAACTCTCTTTGCTTTTTCCATGATCCAGCGGATGTTGGCAATTTGATCTTTGGTCCCTCTGGCTCCGTTTGGGAAGCCCAAAAGAAACAAAAAATAAACATAAATGTTCCTGATCTTGGGTCAAAATGGATGTTGATGGGAATTCATCGTATTAATAAATATGCATAATAAAAACACAGGAAATTATTGATATGTAATAAATTTGAGATTTCTGCAGGAGTCTAAATTGAGAAATTGAGGTTTGAACTGAATTATGAAATGTTAAGAGGGCAAAGCTGGTCATGAGCATGGGGAATGGTATTGTCTTAGGGTGGGACTTCCCTCGTAGTACAGTGGAAAAGAATCTGCCTGCTAGTGTAGGGGACACAGGTTTGATCCCTGGTCTAGAAAGATTTCATATGCCTCAGAGCAACTGAGCCCGTGTACCACAACTACTGAGGTGGCTCTGGAGCCCTTAAGCCACAACTACTGAAGCCTGCTCACCCTAGAGCTTGTCTCAATGAGAAGCCACCACATGAGAAACCAGTGCACCACAATGGAGAGTAGCCCCCACTCTCTGCAACTAGAGAAAGCTTGCACAGCAATGAAGGCAGAGTACAACCATAAACTGATGAGTTATTAGGCTGAAGAAGTGGACTCTTAGGCAGAGTGGAGCAAAATGTGGCTGGAACATTAAGCAAATACTCACAGACCACACTTTCCACTCCTAGAACTGGGAAGTCATTTCAACATTTTAAACAAGTGGTGTATCTATGACCCACAAATTTTCATTGTGATGATTGTGATTCCATGACTGGAAAAGGATTGGCATGGAGCAATAACATTCTGATTGTAGTAGAGATTGCCATTTTGTAATAAAATCAACAAATGTTAGCTTGGATTAGGGTAGTATCAACAGTAACATAGAGTTGATATTCAAATAGAGGATATTTAAGCGGCTCCCTGGTGGCTCAGTGGTAAAGGATCTGCCTGCAATGCAGGAGACCCGGTTCGATCCTGGGTCAGGAAGATCCCCTGGAAGAGGGCACGGCAACCCATTCTAGTACTCTTGCCTGGAGAATCCCATGGACAGAAGAGCCTGGCAGGCTGCAGTCTTTAGGGTCACACAGACTGGAATGACTTAAGCAGCAGCAGCAGCAGAGGATATTTATAAGATAAAGTAACAGAGATAACTGAAGGGTTGTATATGGGGAATGAGAGAAAAGAGTGAATTATTTGCCCAGGTTCTGACTTAAACTGGCTGAATGATTGCTTGAAATAGAGAAAAATTGATGTTGACTATGTTTGGGAGTAAAGAGAAAGTTCCATTTTCACTATGTGGTACCTTGAGGCAATTTTATCCTTAGAGAGAAGTAACTATTAATAAACTAGTGGAAGAAATTATTCAAGCGCTGGTGTATTAGTATATTGAAAGTAGAATTTTAGGCCCCAATGGAGGCATGTATTAGTCAGGTATTTGGGACTAAACTCCAGAAAGAGGTCTGAACTAAAGATTAGCATTTGACTGGTTCAAATTTTTATGGGAAGTCAATACAAGGATGATAGGAGAATGAGTCTACATAATGTAGAATGGAAAGTCTGGGACTGAGTCCTAGAGGGCTGGGATTGAGGATGAAGACAACTGCAGAAATTGATGAATGGCCAATGGAAGAACGTGGAGAGGGCTCCAGAGAAATTACTTATTCTTAAAATCATCTTTTGGCCTATGAAACGTAACTTGGAATGATAAATAACACAATTTGTTTCTACCTCCTTCTACCAACCTACTGCTTATAGTGTGGTCTTATCTTCCTGCCTGCCTAGCTACCATCTTTACAGAACCTACTGGACAACTTATGCTCCTGTTGCATACAAAAGTAAACCCAACATCCATCAGAAACCACCAGGCTTTGAAAAAGAAAGCATAGTAGTAGCCAGGAAAAAGGGGAAACAAAGTTTAAGCACATAAACTATGGAGTGTTACTTCCTATGAAGTCATTTCCAACTGAGCCAAGCAGTTAACTGTCCCTTGCCTCCAGTAATTGTTTCCTAAAGTTTAATTATGCAAGTTACAATAACCTATATGCCTCCCTCTAAATTTATTGTCCAGGACAGCTGTCCCTGGCTGTATGTGGCTACTATAGTCCAAGTCACTCAGTCATGTCCTACTCTTTGTGACCCAGTGGACTATAGCCCACCAGGCTCCTGTCTATGCGATTTTCTGGGCAAGAATACTGGAGTGGGTTGCCATTTCCTCCTCCAGGGGATCTTCCGGATCTAAGAATCAAACCCAGGTCTCTTGAACTGCGGGCAGGCTCTTTACTATCTGAGCTACAAGGGAAGCCCAAGAAGGGTTTTTCACTGCTGGACTACCAGGGAAGCCCCTACTCTTTAAATGTAGCTAGTCCCAACTGGGTTAAAATACAAAATATCCACTGGATTTCAAAAATAAACATGAAAATAACAAATGAAACCTCAATTAAAAGTATCTATTACCTATTCAATTTAGACATTATACTAAATCAATCAAAATCAGCTCCCTGTTTAAAACTGACTACAAAAATTCTTAGAATGGACTGTTATTCATAATCTATGGCCAGCACCTAAAATACCACAGAAAAATACAGGCAGTTTAATGTGTGCTCTCCATAACCACATTGCATTACAAGCCCACATACTTTAAACAAAACTGATTTCACAAGGTACAGCTCAACAGCTAATGTGAATTTGGGATGACTTCCAAAATGAAAAACCATGCTGTTACTTTCCCCAGAAACTTAACTTCGTCACTTAAGAGGCATCTCTCCCTAGAATTACTGTGCTCTGGGAAAACTAAACATTTATCAGAATGCATTAAGTAGTCTTCCCTTTTCTACTGTGCTGCTACATTGTGATGTTTTTCAAAGGACTTTTCCAGGGAAAGCTAAAAATTATGAATTTAATATAAGTAAATGAAGTACAAGTTCTGTAGTCCCCTCCTTCTGCAAATCTATGCCCTAAATTTATCAATTTAATGACAAAGTGGTTTTCTCTTTTAGCACTTTAGTCTATGCTAGAGAATTCTAAATGGATAATGAGGAAAGGGCATACAAAGAACTTGTTATAAGGCACTTTATTAAAATAAAAGTGCTTACATCCCTTTAATGTATTAATCTATTTCCTGAATAACATATGGAATATTTAACAAATACTGTACACCAATTCTGTCCCTTATAATAGTAGGAAAACAGTTATTTTAGTAAGTTTTTTCACTGCTCCCAACTTCCTTTTTACATTTTTGCTCACCATGGTATTGCCTATAGCATAGTTGTTCTTAAAAAAAGAAAAAAGGAAGGAATTTCCAGCCAGTGTCTTCTAACAGAAATTGCAAAACTCCATAGAAACCATAAAACAAATTCAAATAAGAATTCCAGGTAACTTAAATTAACACCAGTCTTGAGAAAACCAATTTTATTATCATTACCACCCAGCTTATTTGTGCTGGATTATGTACCAAATGGCCAGATCTCCTAAAGAACGTCTACATTTCTTTCATGTTTCAAGAGATGAAAATAACTGTACAAGGTTAAGTACAAAAGGTACACAAGACAGCGGACACCAAAAATTCATGTATGAGATATTTATCCCACCTGCAGCTTTTATATATTTGAAAAGTAGAATTCATGAACTAAAAAATATTGTCCTTCTATAGTCCTGTCAAGTTTAATGGAAGTGGGTTTAACCTGATTACAACACTAACACCAGTATCACTGATCTGATATTTACAAAAAAATCGTATTTTTCAATAAATTAAAGTCAATGCAACGCCCATGCAAGCTAGAATGCCAGCTGTTCGGTGATCAAGGACCTGGCATCAGAACCAGTCTGTAAGAGTCCCCAGTATAGTGTGGTCTTCAAACCGTGTCCATTCCTCGCATCGATGAGGTGAACCCCAAACCCATTCCTCTCTGTGTATGGGTTTGTGATCTTGCCATTTCATACTGAGCATCTAGATTTCTAAATACTTCTTCCTGCTGTTTCAGTGTCTGTAACTTTCTTCATCAACAGAGCTACATCCAGCTTCATCTTCACTCTAAGCAACAGATACAAAAATATACTATTAAGATGAATTCACCTAAAGTACTTCTCTCACTTAAAAGTCCTGGTAGATCATATTTTTGCAGTATATATTTGATCTCACTTAGCTTCAATTCATTGTTCAAGGCAATGTTCATTCTTGGTACTGGGATAGAAGATGTTAACAAAAATCAACTTCATTTAGTGGGAATGAGAAAGAACATGTAGAACATGAAAAACTATGTGAATAAATGTCTAGAAGAAAAGTAAGTAGAAAATGGGGATCAAGTTTCATCTTTTCAATGAAAAACCAACTCCCTTACTAATGACCAATATTTGAACATTTGTGGACATTATCAGGTTACTGTACAAAACCTAATACTGTATTTGTATATCTATACATTATTCAGCAAAAACCCACAACCTTCTACAGCTCCTTTAAAGGAGATGGTCCACTGGTTGGGAAGTTGCCTTCCAACAGTGGACGCAGGTTCCATTCCTTGTCAGAAAACTAAGATACCACATGCCATGGGGCAATTAAGTCCATAAAAAAGACCCTGCATGCCACAACTAAGACATGATGCAGACAAAAATAATAATATAAAAAAAATCTTTCTTGAAAAAAATAAAGGTCTGATGACAGTTAAACCTTAACACTCTATCAACAAATATTTAATCAAATTTAACAATCTCTATTGTCAGCTAGTGATAATTTACTCGTCTAGTGTATTTTCAATTATGTTCTCTCTATTCTCAAAATTAACCTATATAAATGAAAATGCACTAGATCTATATAGCAAAGGGAACTATGCTTAATGTTGCTGCTGCTGCTAACGCTTCAGTCGTGTCCAACTCTATGCAACCCCATAGATGGCAGCCCACCAGGCTCCCCAATCCCTGGGATTCTCTAGACATAAAATCTTTCTTGAAAAAAATAAAGGTCTGATGACAGTTAAACCTTAACACTCTATCAACAAATATTTAATCAAATTTAACAATCTCTATTGTCAGCTAGTGATAATTTACTCGTCTAGTGTATTTTCAATTATGTTCTCTCTATTCTCAAAATTAACCTATATAAATGAAAATGCACTAGATCTATATAGCAAAGGGAACTATGCTTAATGTTGCTGCTGCTGCTAACGCTTCAGTCGTGTCCAACTCTATGCAACCCCATAGATGGCAGCCCACCAGGCTCCCCAATCCCTGGGATTCTCTAGACAAGAATACTGGAGTGGGTTGCCATTTCCTTCTCCAATGCATGGAAGTGAAAAGTCAAAGTGAAGTCGCCCAGTCGTGGCCGACTCTTAGTGACCCCATGGACTGTAGCCCACCAGGCTCCTCCATCCATGGGATTTTCCAGGCAAGAGTACTAGAGTGGGTGCCATTGCCTTCTCCATGCTTAATGTTATGTGGCAGCCTAATGGAAACGGAAGGGGAGAATGAATACACGTGTATGTATGGCTGAGTTCCTTTGATGCTCATCTGAACCTATCACAACATCTTAATCAACTACACTACAATATAAAATAAAGTTTAAAAAAAAAAAGCACTAGAAAGTATCCAGAGATGGCATATCACTAAAATAACATTTGAGAACCAATGTTACCCTAAAGATATAAATTAACATGAGTTTTAATACAAAGTGTGTAACTCACCTTAATACCCATTAATTTCCTAAATTTGACATTTTGGTCCTTGTTTCCAAAATTCAATTTCTCCCATATTTCAGCAGACTGGGATTTGTCCTGTTAAGAAACAATAAACTTTTAGGATATTTAAAATTTAAATATCTTTTATTAGAATACTAAAATTTTCCATAATTCAGCCTAAGTGAAAAAACCATTTATGACATTCTATCAATGGAGTTGGTAATTATCTTATATAAAACATATAAACTAAGGAACTCTTTCCCTTAAATAAATGTATGGGCATACTGGTTTTCTCTGGAAGTCTGACTTAGATCATGCATTTTTTTCCCCAGTATTAATAATAGTAGCAAGAAAGAGAAACCCAAACTGAATTATTCCAATCCAAATGAATTTTTCTAACTGTTTAGAAATCAACAATAAAACAGGGGAATAAGAAAACTTACTCCTTCTTTCTTGCCTTGCCATAGCATTTTCCTTTTTTTCTCTTGTTCAGCAAATTTCATTGGATTCACAGCTGCTGGGTTGTAATAGCTAGGTACAGCTATTCCGGTCTCTGCCAAAGCTTTCGCCTGCAAGGCTGCCATCTGAGCTGCCATAGCTATCTGAGGAGTTACTTGTGTTCCTGACGCCAAGAGGGCAGCAACATTGAGAACAGAACCTCCAGTAGCAGCAGCTGCTGTTGAGGAAGCAAGTATGGATTTTAATGAAAACAAGCATCTTAATTTACAGTAACATATTTATATTCAAGAGCTACTAAGGTGTAAAAAGGCAGAATATTTTCACCAAATATAAAAAAATGACTTGTGTTAAGTTTATAAAGCAATAACATTCTAGCGAACACTCAATGTATTCATCAACAGACATTTCTTATACTCCTTGTATGAATGAAAACTTCATTTTCTTCTCTGAGGATAAAGAGAATTCTGTAAATGTGAAAAAGGTATATGATTTCAATGGAAATGAACTATGGTGACTGTAGCTAAACTTTTAATAACTTTCATTTGTATGGTTCTTGATAGGTCACAATATGATTTCACTACATCTCATTTGAAACTCGTAAGAAACATGTAAAACTATTAAACAGGTTGTTGTTTAGTTGTTAAATTGTGTCTGACCCTTTGCAACCCTGTGGACTATAGCCTGCCAAGCTCCTCTGTTCATGGGATTTTCCAGGCAAGATGACTGGAGTGGGTTGTCATTTCCTTCTCCAGGGGATCTCCTCGATCCAGGGATCAAACCCACCATTTCCTGCACTAGCGGGTGGATTCTTATCACTGAGCCACCTGGGAAACCCAAACAGGTTATTACACTCACTTAACAGATACCTGGCCCAAGCTTTATAAAGTATCAGGTCTGGTACTTCTACCTTTCAGATTACATTTTATACAAGCTCTCTCTGATTATCTCTAAAACACCCACAGGCAGTGCATTTGTATCATATATAAAAACTTGGAATCCCTAAGCAGTGATGGCTAACATGCTACATGAACAATAGTAGTCACTATTCACTTATCAAAATTATCTACACTGACCAAATCAGAAATTCAGCACAAAAAAAGTTTTATGAGGTAGAAAATTACACTAAAAATAACATGTTTAGGACTTCCTGGTGTTACAGAGAATAGAAACCTGCCTGCCAATGCAGGGGAAATGGGTTCAACTTCTGGTCTAAGGAGATTCCACATGCCATGGAGCAACTAAAGCTCATGTACCACAACCAGTGAGCCTGTGTGCTGCCACTAATAAAGACTGTGCACCTGGGGCATGTACTCTGTAACAAAAGAAGCCACCACAATGGGAAGCCTGAGCACCGCAACTAGAGAAAGCCTGTGCATAGCAACGAAGACTCAGAGCAACCAAAAATGGTAAAAAAAAAAAAAAAAAAAAAGCTAAAACACACACACACAACAAACAAAAATAACACATTTATAAGTCAGTAATGATTTTTAAAATGCCATACATAAAGAAGAAAAAGTTACCTGCAGCTATTTCCTGTTGTTTTTGTTTTTCAACCATTTCCTTTTCTCTCTGTTCTTGTAATTTCTTTGCCCTTTCCAACCTGTCAGACAATTTAATAAAAAATAACAACATAAAGCCAACATTTATCTCTATATGTATACATGTGTATGCACAAAACACTATATAGAATTTTAAATAAATTTAGTATTTTCCCAAAACTGACATCTGCATGTGAGAAAAAAAGCAATCATTTTTAAGATGGTATCACAGTCACAATCCAATGGTATTTCAATATTGGTTTTAAACATTTTAAAATTTACTGAATAGCCAACAATTCTAATTGCTTTTATATACCGTTCCCGGAGAATGGTTAAAATGGTTAAGAGATAAAAATTATTCAGTCTTCATCAGTGCTGGTTACAGGAAAAGGATAAAATTTAACCTTGCAAATTTGAAACACTGAAAAAATATATCTGAGTAAATTTTAGGGTACGTGCAATAATTTACAGAATTACCTAAAAGCTTCTTAAGTGAGGCTGATTGGGAGTAAGGCCAATCAAAACATGCAGATGATATTTATATTTAAACAGACATTATTGGTCTCTAAATTAATGGAAATTAAAAGGGCAAAAATAAAATTTCTAAAAGGGCAAGCAAATCCTACCTATAATCTAATAAAACAGGGAAAAAACTATTAGAAAATTATTTTTAGGAGATGAAGAAATTAGTAAAGGAATTGGAAACATGAAACACAAACTCATCCCCAAGCAAAAGAAAAACAAATTCTGGTTCACACTAATGAATACAAAATGTGCTATCAAGTCAGCGCCTGCTATATTACAAATCTTAAGTAATGTTATCTTCATAATGAGTTCCTGAAAGAGAAACCCCTTTTCTTCTCTGAAGACTCCTTGATTTACCAATCATCAGTGAAACACTGCCCCCTCCCTCCTTTTACATGGTATAAAGAGGCAAGGATTGGGGAAAAGTTTTTTGGGGGAGGGAAGCAGTGGGCATGATGGGTAAAATACAGTGGTAGAAAACTGGCATTCCCTTTAACAATTGCTGAAATTTACATAAAAGGAACATAGCAATCTTGCACACATGAAAGAAAGGCATGTAGTAAAGCCTTGAACTTGTCCTTGGAAACAAAAGTTTCTGATTAGAATTAATGTTAAAATGTAGATTTATAAATACTTAAAAATATTTCAAACGTAGTTTTAAAATTCTGTTATTTAAAAACAAAAAAGGAACGAAAAAAGGTCTACATACTGTAGTTTAACAACAAACGACCACCCTTCAAATTTCAAGGTAGCCAAAGAATAATTTGATATTCTGAAATTAGAGCGTTTCATGTATTGTCATCTGAAAACCACTCAGGAGACTAAGTCAGTTTTAGAGGCTAGTCACAGACTCAACTTTAATAAAATCAAAAAATAAAACACAAAAATGATCAAAGTTAATGGACTATTCTTCTTAAATTAGTTCAAATATTGTGGAAAATTATTTCCTAACTCCGTTGATTTTAGTTTTAGGAAGAAAGTGATTGACAACTTTTTGTTTGCATATTTTAAATGGCCATTGCAGGTTTGGAATCAACACCATTCACGAAGGTGAATGGAATGAGGAAGGGGTGAGCTCACACCTTTGCTGCTGCTGTTCAGCTGGAGTTTCTGCCAGGCTGGGTTCGCAGGGCAGCAGCCCATCAGGTTACATTGAGATAACTGTATTTTCGTAATGAAAAAAAAAAATACAAACTCAATTTCATAGAGAAAAAAAAAATCAAAATCAAAAGATTTTAGTTTTCAGAATATGGGAAAACCTGCAAACACGGGCTTGTATTTTACTTTACTTCTTGCCTCTATCAGGTAGTTCAGCCAATGGTTTTGCAGATTTAGTTAGATAGCCCTGTTGTTGTGTAGTCCCATCACCCATTTTTGAAACATTAGAAAATTTAAAAATACAGTGGTCTTTCTATGTATTAGCAGTAAAAATTTTAAGATCAAATAAAGTGGTTTATTATTTGCCACCTTCAAAACAAGAAAATTACTGACAGAATTCTACTTATTGTTTCAGAGACTGTTTTCTTAGGAACAAAGAAAGTAATGACAAAGCAGTTTTAGAGACAAAATGAACAGAGTTCTTAGATCAGATTTAGGATTTTTAAAAACATTTCCAATTGCAAACTGAAAATATTTATAAGTCTAGATTGGAGAAAAATGAATGAATTAATCATGGAAGAGAAAAAGAGCAACTGCTGCAAAGTACCTTTTCCAGAATTAACAAACCACTTACATAGCTCTGTATCACAAAGGTGCCACAAGTAGTCATGGCTACATTTAGTTGTTTGAATTCTTCTCTGACTGAAAGCATTCATTTGCCCTACACAATTGAGTATCCATTTCAAGATGAAAAGGAGAAAAAAAAATGCATCAAACAAAAATATACACACCTCCGAGCTAAAGCTTCTTGTGCATCCATTGCTGTGTTTCTGCCTCTAAAGGGAGGTGGACTAGGAGTTCGGCTTAAACTTCTGCTAAATCTTCTTGGTTTTTCAATTCTCTTCTTCCTATCTCTTTAATAAGTCATATTTTACATGTCAGTATGGCCAAGTAATACTTTAGTGAGTCAAGATCACGGTTACATAGTTCAAACTGTGTAAGACTAGTTTTCCATAAATTCACTGTAAGCACTCCTTTTTCAGATGACATTTAGGTTGTTTCCAATTTCTTGCTATTATGCCCAATGTTGCAAAAGTTAAGAGACATGTATGTTAGTGATTTGACACTTGTGTAGGTCAATATATGTGCTTCCCTGGTGGCTCTGCAGTCAAGAATAGGCCTGCCAATGTAGGAGACACAGGTTTGAGCCCTGGGTCAGGAAGATCCCCTGGAGAAGGAAACGGCAAACCAGTCCAGTATTCTTGCTTGCAAAATCCCATGGACAGATCTCAGCAGGCTAGTCCATGAGGCATCATAACAGTGGGACACGACTTAGCCACAAACAAGGTCAGTATGTAGAATAAATTTCTAGTAGGTTAATCAATAGGTTAACTGATTATTCAAGTGACAAACCCAAGTTCTTATAATAAGTGTCAGTGCACTTATACCCATATTTCAGCCTTTTATAGACTGTTTGACTTAAGGAGCAATAAATTAGCAAAGAAGCTTCCCCACCAACGTTACACCAGATCGCAGAGTCGAATACAACTGAGTGGACTAACTGAACACTATTAATAACTGCTTTGTAGAGAATAAACCTATTCTTTGAATACTTATAATGAAATGATCTTCACTGAACTTCCAGTTTCAACAAATTAAAGCCTCCTTACAATCAAGACAAGTTTGAACTAATAAGCTCATCTTCTGAATATCTGAGAAAATAAACCAGTATGGTAGATTGAGCCCATGTACTGACTTTGCTTTCAGATACATCTGGGTCCAGATTCTAGGCTTTACCATTTAAGAAGAGTATGATACTGAACTTCTTGGGCAAGTTACTTAACCTAAGCCTGACCTATCAGACCCTGTTCCTATCTGAGTTTATTCAAGATGATGAGTACCTACCGACTTCTACTCCTTGTCCTACTTCTGCTTCTACTCCTGTGCCTGTGTCTTGATCTTGAGCGGGAACGAGATCGGATCCGACGTTTTCTTTCCCTGCTTCTGGATCGTGATTTCTTCCTCTCTCTGCTTCTGGATCTTGACTTCTTCCTATCCCTACTCCTGGATCTTGACTTCTTCCGCTCTCTGCTTCTACTACGATGACGCCTGAAATTAAAGTACACAAATTTTCAGTTATTTAAGAGTTCTGTGTTCAACTATAAACATTATGAATTATCTGCAGTATATGCAGCCAATAGTCTTGTGTTGTATAACTGAAGTGTTTTAATGAAAGGAGTTACACAAAAAATAGAGCTTTGTTCTTATTTGATGATGCTTCTTAGAGAATAAAATGATGATGTAAAAAATGGAATGTTTCCTACCCCAATTTAAGATTTAGTTTAATAGTTAGCAGCAAACAATCCTACACCAGCAATGTAAGAGGACTGTTATATGGGCAAACCATATATAGTTTTCAGCAATATTTTTTTTTCCACTGTGAAAGACAGATAAAAAAGTTAAAAATCCCAAATTTTCTAACCAAGATTTTGTAGTGTTGCTCTGTTAATGTAAACCTTTTATGTAATTTAGAAGTTCTGTAGAAGGCATTAATTTAGGAAAAACTACTTACCTTTCACGAGACCTAGACCTTGAGTGACTTCTGCCTCTTGATGATTTTCTTTCTTTGCGTTTGTGTCTATCCTCACCATTTTCGGATGAATTTAGCCGCTCTCTTCCTTTATCAGAAGAATGTTCTTTGTCATTATGTTCCTCAGACTTGTGTCTCTTAGACGACTTATCTTTGGATTCATGTCTTCTTGCCTGTTTTAAGAAGAAGTTGGTTCTTTCAGGAAAATAGTGCAACAAAGAGAGTTAGTATGGGTATCAGAAGCAAAAATGTTGTGATGCAACATTAGTAACCTTAGGAGTGTGTGGCAAATTTAAAAAAAAGATCTAGTTTCACATCACCCAAATGTTGCAAATATATACTACTAATTTTATTTTCCTTCTACACCCCCCAAATGCAGTTTTTACCCCCAAATATTTTCAATATCACAATTAAAACAATGACTTTCAATGTTAAAATAATATAAACCATCATTTCAGAAAAACAGAAATCCCTCTTATTTCTTTTATCTAAAAGGGAAGTACACATGTATCAAAATTTTTTCAAATTTCCAACAAACCTTTTAGAGAAACAGACCATATATATATGTATCAACACAACAACTTCTAAATACAGAGTACATAATAAGTTAACAATAATGAAGATAAGGACACAGAAATGCAGCAGTAAATGCATTTCCAATTAGGTACTTAAGTAAAATTAATCTAAGTATTAATATTTTCTGCAATTTCAAATTACTTTACGCAGAGTTAAGTGTCCTTTTTATATAGCTATACTGCCACATCCTTTCTTAAAGACGGCTCTTGATTTTTCTCCAATGTCTACACTGTGAAGCAATCACTTTTCATCTTGCAATATCCCAACAGGCTTGGAGTTCTATTATATTTCATGTACCTAGGGTAGAAAATGGCAACCATATCTTTTAATTTTTATGAAATCAAACTAGGTATAACGCAATTAATCCCTATACCATTATATAATACATACTTCCCCCATATTCTGAAGAATCATAAAAACTGAGGCTTTTTCTTTCACAACATATGCATTCAGAGACTGAGCTAAATCAATTGTATGATCAAGTCTCCATCCTACACTCACTGAATTACAAAGTGCTAAATGTTAGATTCCCCCACATTAGGATTTGTTAGATCCATCCTATAGCTAAAGCTTACAATCCTGGACATTTCAGAATCACAATTTTAAAGCTAGAAGGAAACTGAGATCCTCTAATTCCCCTTACTTTATATACGACTAAGACCTGAAGTCACAAAGCTACGTATTAGGAGAGTTGAAACCAGACCCCGTATTTGATGCCCAGACTACGAGGGGACAGTTAGCTCATAGGTTCTAAACTAGATCTTAGCATATTTCCAAGATTAACTTTTCTTAAAAATAAAAAACTCAGTCAAACATTTTGGAACATGCATGATACATCTGAAAAGGGTCACAGTATGTAATTCATTATTTTGCAGAAAAATAAGAGACCTGGAGACACAGCTAAAGTTTAGTTTCAATGCCAGTTCTCTGTATGCGCTTATAAAACACTAATTTTCTTGATTTTGCCATATGGCGGCAAAGTGGAAAAGCTTTAAGTGGTTAAGCTTGCAAAAGTTTTAGAGTTTATTTTAAACCAGTTTTCCAAACATAACATTACTATTATTTTTAAAAAGAAAAAAACCATTTAAAACCCTTAACTGATTTAAGATATACTTAAGGGAAATAGGAGTTTGAATGACTAATAGTTACCTTATCATGAAGTAGGCTTATTATTTTGCTATCTGAGTCTGCAGCGTCTTCAGTTCAGTCTCTTCGCGCATTAGCACGCTGAGTATGATTTTTATAGAAATGTTATCATGTGAGCTAAACAAAATAGTCATTTTCACAAAAACTCTCCTAAATTAAAAATTTAACAGAGCTTCCATTAGGGGAAGAGGTGAAGTCCCTGCTCACATTTGTTTATGGAGTCCCTTGCCCAGCCCCCATGAGACTCTCCTCCCTTTTGGCTTCTAGTCCTGCTCTTCCTTTGTTGGCTCGCTCCTGTCTTCTCAGGTGGGCAAGTTATCTCTTCTGCAACACAGCTGCTGTCCTTATCCTCAAGTTTGGCTGTCACTGCCACCTTTCCAACTGTCCCTCACTGACGCTTTTATTTCAAAACTCAGTATTACTATTAGGGAACTAGTTTACTAGTGAAAAGGACTCTTGTTACCTTCCACAAAGAAAAAGTAGCCCATAGATATCGAGAGTACTGCTACTTAAGAATGATTGCTATTTAAAAATCCTAAGGCATAAGGAGACTCGGGACTTCAGATTAATGGAAGCTCTGTGCAACAGGCCTAAAAAACCAATTATATTCTTCATATGAAATTTTTATGGTGAATATTTTCACAACATAACATATTAATAGTTTCTGAATGAACTTTTCATATAAACAACTATCTTCTTGAAAAAAATGATGAATCCAAATCATGCTTATTTTATAACTCAATTAAACCTTTTAAATTTCAAGTTTTGGTACTTACCTTGACAATATCATATATTCACACAAACATTTCTACCAAATACTTTACAAGTATTTTAAAGTGCCTATTCACTACAAAGTGTTAATTACCTCTTTGCTTCTGCTCCGGCTCCTGTGTTTTCTTCCTTCATTATCTGTAAACACACAAAAATTCACTATAAATAAACATATAAAGACATCTCAAACATAAATTCCAAAACTCACACAAAGAACGTTTTTGTCCACTTGCCTAACTAAAGAATTTATTAAATATTTACTAGTCAAGTAAAGCCTCTAAAGCCTATTTTTTACGGCAGGGGTGGGATTATCCTGTGTCATATATTTGAAACAAATCAAGCAATTGAGTAAACGAGAATATAATCAAGTAAGTAAGCAAAAGAAGTTCCATAAAAAGTCCATGTTCTATGACATATGACCAAACAGAAACTTTTAGGTGGCCAAAGATTCTTAGTATTTTACAAAACATTCTGTCCAGTCCATCTTGTTTCCTATTACACACAAACTTATAAAGAAGTCAAAAGGATGTTACAGTTCAGAAAAATTCCTTTAAAAAGTAGTTGTGATGATACTGCACAGTTTCCAATATATAGATAAAAATCACACTTAAAACCATTTTGTAGATGATTATCTGTGGGTATAAAAGACAAATAACTAGACCCCGGGTCTTAAAACTTTTATTAAACTCATTTCTATTCTACTTCTCATTTAAGTACCTCATTAAGGATTGATTCATTAGCAATACAGCATGCTTTCTATGCCACATCAGTCTATAGTTTTAAAAAAAAGTTAAAGAGCATTTCAAAACACAACTCTTGCTTTCAGAAATAATCTAACATTAAGCTAAAAAGAAAATCAAGGTTAAAAATGTCCTTGTAACTTGTGTCAAAGATGTTAAATTCAGAATACACCACTGCCCAGACTGCATCTTAAAAAATATTGTTTTGCTTGTGTTAAAAGGACAAAATTTAAACCACTAGGGCTAATATTACTGTGACACAAGGTTAATCATACAGTTTGAAAAATTATGAAACTTTTGTATGTATTACAACATTTATAGTCCTCATAAACATTTATAGTCCTTCATTTCTCAATTCGAAGAACACATATTGACTGTATTAGTAAACTAATCTTTTACATTTCCACATGGATTATAAAAATGCTGGTAGCAGTATCATTTCTAGCAATTCTTACCTGACTTTCGTTTTCTTTCTCTTGACTTTGACCGTGATCTTGAATAATGATGTTTTGAGGCTCTAGGAGAAACAGATACATCAGACTGCTCTTTTTTCTTATCTGTATCTGGGGATGTTTTTTCTGGGGCTAGTCCATCTCGTTCTGTGTCACTAGCCTACAAGTTCAAAGAAAATCTTTGTAAATTCTTAACTGCTTTTAAAATGTTTTCAATTTCTTAAAAGAGAAAGACATTTATCCTTGAGTTTTACACAATTAAAGAAAATCAAGTAATCAGAACAGCTGACTTCCAAGTGGCTAAATATACTTTGTACTTGTAAGTCTGAGAAAACTGAAACGACTAACCCAATACCAAACAGATGTATGTAACTGGATGGATTTTTTTTAATCATTGTTTTACATCTTTCAAAACAACAAGGAAGAGGAAAATAAGGGTCTAAGTATTTCAAATAAATACTTAAGCAGAGAAAAGAGTCCATTTTAGATCTCTGAATTCATTTAGTTGCCTTTACTACATCAAAGTGAAAGTCAAGTTGCTCAGTCGTGTCTGACTCTTTGTGACCCCACAGACTGTAGCCTACCAGGCTCCTCCATCCATGGGATTTTCCAGGCAAGAATACTGGAGTGGGTTGCCATTTCCTTCTCCAGGAGATATTCCTGACCCAGGGATTGAACCTCGGGTCTCCCGCATTGTAGGCAGACTCTTTACCATCTGAGCCACCAGGGAAGTTTAAGTTACTACACGGGCATAACTTAAAAAGGTATTTTAAATGAGCTGTGAAAGGTTAAAAAGTCTGAGGACTGTGAAATCTTAAAAAGCAGAATGCTTCTAGAATATTATACGAGAAAAAAACCCCAGAAAATTAACTTACTTATCTGAGAACCCAATCTTAATTTCATTAACCCTCTTTAATGAAAGCCCCTTGGCACAGTGCTGCTCCAAGTCTGCCTCTCCTCACATATGGAAAAATTGTTTCTGCTTTAAAGCATTTTATAAGTTACACAATATAAACTTTAAAAATGGAAAGGAACAGTCAAGTGTACACTCACTCTGAGAGACCTGATTTACCCGAGACAGTAGGGTCCTTCATTTAACTATCAGCTCTTTGTTTCCCAGTTTACAAAAGGGAACTTTTTTTTTTCCAAGCAAACTTTCTGTGCCTTGATCATGACATAGTACTCAGCACAGAAATCACTAATAAATGAAGAAACTAATTCCAGTTATTAGTTTTTCATTAAAAAATGTATTTCTGTAAGAAATTGATTTAAATAAGTCATAGGAGAAACTACAACCTTAATGTTCTTGAGTCAGATTCTGATAAAAGGCAGGGAAAACAGTTTCAGTATATGTGGAAGGTGGTGACCCATCTGACCAGAAGGAATAGGAGTCAATAAGCTAATATGCCTGAGGAGCTAATTACTTAGGGCACGAATTGGCAAAGTATGGCCCCTAAAAATGACTTTTACATTTTTAAAAGGGTGTTAAAACAAGCAAGCAAGAAATGTGACAAGAGACTGTATGTTGTATGTGGTCCACAATGCCTAAAACATTTACCAACCTGTTCTTTACAGAAACAAATTTGGATTGGATAAATGGTGCATTACTATACATTTTCAGCAGAAGGAATAATCACATGATAATGAACAACTTCTCTTAGGAAAATTAGTCCAGAAAACAAACACCAAGTAAACTAAATGGACAGTAATTTAACAGGTGAAGTTTGAGAGGCTGCATTATTTCACTGACTTTTTTCTGAGGGTCAAAAATGCACCCAACTCACTCAATGCTGGACACTTCAGGAATAAACTAATAAATTTAAAGGGAGGGATTTACAGACTGGGTTAGGATGAAAGACATTATGTGTTAAATGTTTAACAATATTACCAAAAAACAAGTGGAAGCACCTAACTACTGGGGAGGTTCATTCGCGCATACTTGCTTCTTTATGTATGGGTCGTATCTGGAGTCAGAAAACTTTTGTGCAGAAAGGCTCTCATCCCTTAGAATCAGACTCAACTTTCATTCCACAGATGGGATTCAGCAATATGAGCTGACTCACTACAGAAGGTACTTGTCTACTGTCTACTATTAATATATGATACTCTTATCACACAACAAAAGAGGATTCTGATTTTCACACTCACACTGATTCTTTCCTTTTATTCGTGTCCTCATCACTATTCTTAAGGATTGTTTCTAACAGGTTTACGATGTGGATGTGTTGGTCCAGTTACAGTGAATATAAAATAAAGAAACAGCAAAAACTTCAAGCACTGCTATCTCTTCTCTCAGTGCATGCCACTTTTCTGTCCAACTGAGACAGCATACCTGAAACCACTGGCACGTCTCATTCACTTCTACAGACATCATGACTAGTTAAAAATCTTCCCATGGAAATGCCAGCATCTAGCCCAGGTCTTAAGTTTTCAGTCAACGGTTTATTTAACTACATGCTTAACATTAAGGAAGTCCAGCAATATGGAAGCCAAATGTCCTTGACCTAAAGGAAGGCACTTTGAATATGGGGTAATAACACATCAAACAGCCATTTTCATCTGTAAAATATATACTACAAGACGCCAACAAAAACCAACGTATCACTAAACGGATGAATAATAGGTGGCCACTTAGACCAATCTAAGCTTTTATGTCCTTTAGGATATTTTACAGTAGTTAAAATCTCAATTTAGTAAGTACCTATATGTAAATCTTAAATGCTAACTGCAAAAATGCCCCTCACTCTAGCATTTGCTCTATTAGAAAAACATCATGGTTTCTTAAAATGATGCTCAAGACACAATGTACCAATGTTTTCACAGTGCAAAGAGAAGTACATTGGACTTAATACTAGGCTACATCTCCAGGGGATGGTGTCTTTCTATCAAACAAGGCACCGGATAAACAAATGGTTTTTAAATATCTGAGCTCAGGTAAAACAATATTCTTCCAAGTCACTATTTAAACAAAAGAAAACACTAGCTCGATTATTTGCACAAAAACAAATAGCCTGCCGACTATTTGAAACTGGTTCTAAATCAGTTACCAAAAAACCCAGTTCTAAATCAAATCGATTAAGGAAAAGGGGTGACAGGAAGGGGCAGATTAACGATTTCTAATGCCAGATGGAGTACTCCAATGATTAGGCTGAGTAAACTACCAGTTTTTAAGTATATGTAATGATCCTATTTATTTTCGAAAGCGAGAAAACAACTTTTTAATCAGTGGAAAGGGATGCAAATGTTTGCAATTTTCTTTTAACCGGGTAAAGTAAAACGAAATATTCCCACAATAATGCTATCCATCTGGATTGGGTATCATATCCAAAGTAGGCTTATTTTACACAAGAGGTAATTGAAAAAATCTAATTTTCATTTAAAATTAAGTGGGCCAATGAAGGACTCAAATTTAAAATAACAACGCCAACGATAGGGCTTGATTGTTTCTCAAAGACTTCAAAACGGGGCATCATCAGTCCGAATTCATAGTTTCAAAGTCTTCTCCTAATTAAATAGAATTTCTACTCCCTTCCAGAAACTCGTTCCCTAGATGCTTATTAAGGAATAAACTAAGGTTTAGGCAGACGCAACACTAATTGAAATTTTGCAATTAGAATTGTCTCATTGAGCGTAGGCAAAATGATCGTTTCTAGACTGCTCTCTTTTCGCCTTCTGTCCCTTACAGGCACCGCCTTTCTGACCCAATACTTTTCAGAGACGACCCCTGATCCTTTTCTCTTTTCCCCAGCCCCCTCTCACTGCGAACATAAATGCTCAAGCCTTAACGAAATTCAATATAACCCACTAACTAGTAAGCTAAACTGCAGTCAGTCCTGTGAGCCAAAAGAACAAAAAGCTGGGAAAGAGACAGGAAAGTTCTGGAAAAAAAAAAAAAAGACACTCCCTGCTGCTCCCCACCCCCAACAACAGCGCCTTATTTCCCCCTCCCTACAGCAGCCAGCCATGATGGCGGGCGCAGAAGAAGGCCAAGGCGCCATTTTGTCCACACACAAGCGCGGACAACAGCCCTGGAAGCCGCTCATCACTTCTTTGGAGAGTAACAGGAAACTATCCATGATTTTAAACTCAAATTTGGCACCCACCGCCATAGTCCAGAGTCTTGGCCGCAACGGCGGCGCCTCCACTTGCCACTTTTCACAGTACTGGCCGCTTCGACGCTTCGCCACAGACTGAATCGCTCGCGCAAGAGACCCGGATGGCACAAAGGGGAAAAGGCACGGCGCACAGCACAGCTTGCTGGGAGAAAAGGGGTGGGGATAAGAGTTTCTGTAGCAACGAAGTTAGACGGTGATTGGTTGTTCTTTTGAAGGAGCGGGTAAGGCGGGGAGAGGGCGGGGCCAAGGACGTACCACAGAAGGCTCTGCGCGGATTTCAGAACTGGTGGAATTTAGGGTGGGGCGACTTCCTATTTCGCTTCTAGAGCAATCTTGGCCTCCCCTAGTCGCCGTAGAAGGGGTTGGGCTTGGTTATCTCCCGCCAATTTAAACCTGTGGCAAAGACCCTAAAGACTTTAGGAGCGGTTGTGGGAGCGTGGATGCGGGGGAGGTAAATTTGAGTGTTCTTTAATTTCTTCAATTGCAGGTGAGGAGGGGGAGCCACGCTACTATAGGAGCTGGGGGGTGTGGTGGTTTTAGGTCGAAATTGGAGAGACCTCAGCTCAGTTTGAGGTGTTTTCCTCTTAAGACGCCGGCGGGAAATGGGTTGGAGTTGCTTATTGCTGGCCCGTGTCTAGCTTAGAGCACTTAAGCAAGGAGACCTATTTGAAACTTTAATTTCGTTTAATTCGTTTATGTGTTCACTCAGCACCCAGAGTAATCTCAAACTTAATCACATCACAGGCCTACTTAGTATTTTTTCCACCCAAGCACTGAGGATGAAAGCCAAACTTGTAATCAGGGATTCATTGGTTCCACCTGTTGGTTTAGCCCCCGCAATATCCCATTCTTCATATGGCCCTACAGCAGCCCCAAACTCATTCCTCCCTCTGCATCTTTGATATTCGGCCTGCATCTTTGTCCCCCCTGAGCCTTGCATAGTTGCCTTGTCTTGTTATTCGGATCTCAGTTGTCATCTCTTTCCCCTCCCGGATTTTTTTATGCGCCACCCCCTATTCACTTGAGCATTATTTGTAGTTGTACATTTACTTATTTTTTTCATAGGGAAGCAGTATAACAGTTAATAACTGGCATGAATTTGAATCTTGTCTAGCGACATCGTTAACTCATTTTAGATGTCCATGGCCCTTTATTTATTCCTTGATTCATCTTCTCGGCTGTAAAATGGATTGTCGTGCAGATTAAATGAGTAATACATTCAAACTGTCTTGCCTACTCAATACCGCATTTATTTTTGTCTGTCTTTCCTGTGGGATTTGAATTTCATAATGACAAAGACCTTTTCTGTCTTCTTCACAGATGTATTCCCAGCTCCTAGAACAGTGCCTGACACATAGTAGGCACTCAGTAAACGTTTGTCGAGCAAGTGTGACATACCTGGGAGACTGATAATATTTCTCTGTTCTTACAGATGTAGGACTCTGAAACTCAGAAGTGTTTACTTCAGCCTGTCTTAATCTCCTCCCAATTCCTGCCCAAACACAGCCACTAAAATTATTGTCTATTCTAATGTGCCTTGTTTTCGTGCCCTTGCTTACACTCCTAGTAAGAGCTCTTCCAATATTTAAAAAGCTCCTGTAACTTTAAATACTAGCTCAAATGTTACCTTCTTCCACCAATACAGTAGTGGATTAGCTGCACTTAAAAGTGAGTGCTTGCCATGAAACCAAGCATTGTTTTGTGAACGTTTGAAACTGGCAGTGACCTTTCTGGCTATGTACAATTGTATTCTCCTATTTTATAGAAGAGAATTGAGGAACAGAAAGGTTAAATTACTTGCTTGACCACAACAGATTAATAAATGTAAAAAAAGCCCCAAGTCAAAAATCATTTCTTTACTGTTACCGTCAAAGATTTAAAAAAATATCTCTGAGCAGTTATCAAAACAACTGTGACTATTTGATTATGAGTCATGTAACTATTTGAAATGAGTTATTTAAGTCCTTGCTGATGAAATAGTTAAGTGACTCCTCAGGTTACAAACACTCTCTGGTCCAGTCAGAAGCCTTTTTTTCCACCTCTCCTTAACATTTTCATTTATGGTGTAACAATCCTGGAAACATGCATGGACATGGTTTTTTAAGTTTGTCTGGAACCGTTACCAACCTAAGGTATCCCAGACAATTTGCATTCAGAAACTTCACTGTTTTTTGCTATTCTGGTTAAAGATTTTTCCAAATGAAAGCTTGTTATAATGTCACCTAGGTATACAACATACTAGAAACTGTAGGACACATTGGTAAGATCGAAATTGCCCGGGTCCCTAAACCAGTATGTTCTTCTCTAGTGATAATCGTAGTTCTAGTTCCATTTGTCTTATTGATCCAAAGTGTCTAGTGACCACAGAAATAACACAGAGAAGTCTCTGTTTATTGGTGTGTATGTGTATATATGTATATATAGATATATGTTTTTAATAAAGCCTTTTTATTTCCTAAGGAGCTGGAGTCTATGCAACAATGTAATTTGGTCTGATTTTACAGTTGTCATAGGGAAGGCAGTGATTCCTGCTTAGGAAAACAATCTCAGAAACATGTGGAATGATATTGAGCTGCTAACAAATGATGATACAGGAAGTGGGTACCTAACTGTTGGTTCAGGAAAAGAACACGGAACCGCTTTATATCAAGTAGATTTACTGGCAAAGATCTCCTCTGAACAGGTAATTGTTATGTCGCTGTTTTCATTCACAGAATTTTTACTGTGTTTAGTAAGACTGGTAGCCACATGGTGGTAGTTTTATAAATGAGTATAGTCCTTTCTCAGGGATTCAACGTTTAGTGTCAGATTACAGGAAATTTCCATCTGAATTCCCTATACATCATTTTAAGGTCAATATTCCAAACCTAAACTTTTCATAGCTCCTCTTGGCATTTTAGAAACACAGATGTATGCAAAAATGATACAAAGAGTATCTACCACCAGCTTAGGAAGTAAAACATTACCTAGAATTGAAGCAAGTCCCTGGAGGCCCTCCCTGATCCCAAGCTCTTCTCATACTCCTACCACTGAGGTTGAGATTGTCCTATCCTTTCCATGAATTTCTCTCTGTATTTTAACTTTGTTCTTTTAATAACTACTCCACCATTCTCACACCAGGCTTGAAACCTTATTCTCTGCCATCTATGGAAAGTATTGTTATTTGATTTTCATTCTCAGTAATTTGCTTTTGATAAAATTTTGATGATCATGAAAAATTTTGGTGATCATCTCTAAACAAAAGTTTCTTTTAGAGAAAGTACAAATGATCTTCTGTCACAGTATTATAGCCCAGGATTCCTCTACTTCTCATAGTAAGTTAATGTAATGTTTTAATTAGCTGATTAAGGAAACAAGGTTTAAAAGAAGGAAAGACCAGATAAGATTTGTAGTTTTTGGAGCTAGAAAGGGAGGGGCTGAGTCTCTGGGCTATTGTTCATCAAAGGTCTCAAAATGTAGGCTTTTGACTTTTGCTTCAAATGAGCGTTAAAGATAAGAGATTTTCAAAAAATCATTGTTTATGCAGCTTGTGTCCTGTTGTCAGCCTGTACTGCTTTATGGCATTTGTAAATCATGGAATTTATAAATATTATGAATTATACAAATAAATTTTAGTCCTTGTATTTATTTGTAAGAGACAAAAGTGTAAAGAATACTGTAGGTTCTATAATGAGAAAATGGTGTTTTTTTATTTTTTATTATTACCAGCCTTAAAAGATGGAAGTGGCCCAGGCCTCTCTTCATCTCTGAGGGCTACTGTTGAAAAAGAATAGTATATGTGGAGCTTTGAATTCAGTTAAGAACTGAAATTTCATCAGTTGTTAGCTTGGGGCATTACTTGTAGCAAATACTGTGTTCAGAACCCATGCTTGCATTTGGTAACTTTTTAGGATTTTTCCTTAACGTTAGGACACAGCAATAAAAAATACCTAGCTGTGCAAGTCAGTGTGTGCCAAATACCAAATGAATGGTACAGACAGTACATGTAGTAGGAGTTCAGAGAATGGAGAGCTGGCTGTGGGTTGGGACAATCTAAGGAGCATTTCATAAACTAGCACCTGACTTGGGCCTTCAGAAAAAGAAGGGGAAATGAAAGCACAGCTTAACCAAAATAATGTGGAATGCAGCCAAATCAGTGCTTAGAGGGAAACTGCATGCATATATTAGAAAAGAAGAAAAATCTAAAGTCAATAATCTTAAGTTTCTAGTTAGGAATCTAGAAAAAGAAAATGGACTTCCTTGTGGTCCAGTGGTTAAGACTATGCTCCCAATGCAGCAGGCACAGGTTTGATCCCTTGTTGAGGAATTAAAATCCCATTGCACGGTGCGGCAAAAAAAAAAAAAAAAAGTCTCAAGGTTAAGAGCAATCCAGGCAGAGAAAACAGCCTGGGTTAGATCCCTAGGAGGTGTAGCACAGTTCCTTCTTTGGTGTAACTTTTCACTGTTTGAAGAGGTTAAGAGTATAAGAAGAATCAGAATGTAGTTTTCAACAATTACACCTGCAGAAGGTGGCCACTGAAACAGATATAATATGAGCCAATTTATCAAGCATATGCTATAGACTAGGTTCCCTTCTAAGCCCTGTGCTGTTCAGTGGCTCAGTCTTCTCCGACACTTTGCAACCCCATGGACTGCAGCATGCCAGGCTTCCCTGTCCTTCACTATCTCCCCGAGTTTGCTCAAACTCATATCCGTTCAGTCAGTGATGCCATCCAACCATTTCATCCTCTGTCAACCGCTTCACCTCTCCTTGATCTTTCCCAGCATCAGGATCTAAGTCCTTTATATGAATTAATTCATGACTCTCCAAACCAGCCAGTGTTGTAGGCATTATTATTATTGTTTCTGGTTTACTAGAGAGTTAGTTGAGGCATTTGCTTGAGATGACTCAGCTAGTAAGTGATAGCATTCTCAACTACTGAGCTGTCCAACTGCTTTGATGTACATGTGTGTGGGAACCTTTAATCAACAGAAGCTGCAAACTGGAGACGCTTATTTGGCTTGCAGTGTTTTTTAAAATGTTGACTGAGCTGCCAATATTTAAAATTTAGAATATTTCACATAAAGATGCAGATTTTCTTGGTAAATTGGAAGCTGTGGCCATGCCAGGGTCACCTTTCCATGGGGCTTTCATTTTGCTGACTCTAGTTTCTGTAGAGCCTTGTGTCCTTCATTTCACAGTACACCACAGCCCCTCTCCCTGTTGTAGCCCGGACACTGAGACCTTATGCCAATATTGGTTCATTCATTTGTATTAAACCTGCTGGTTTTTCCAAGCATAAGGTCGACCCTTAGGAAACAAAGGCTTATACTTGGGAATGCTTTACCCTGTGCTACGGCAGACAGAGGAGCCTGGCGTGCTGCAGCCCACAGGGTTGCAAATACTTGGACATGACTTTGAGACTGAGCAAGAACAACAGAAGCAACCCTGGACTATTTCCCTGTTTCGGGTTCTGATGGGATTCAAGATGTATCATAGAAAGAAAAGCTTGGGACTTCCCTGATGGTCCAGTGGCTAAGACTCCACGTTCCCAATGCAGGGTTCAATCCCTGGTCAGGGAACTAAATTCTATATGCTGCAACTCAGAGTTCGCATGCCACAACTAACAACTAAAGACCCTGCATGCCACAAAAAGATCTAGGATCCTGTGTGCCACAATTAAGACACGATGCAGCCAAATAAATAAACATCAAAAAAAAAAAAAAGAGACGTTTGACTAAGAAGTTATATGGACTCAAGAAAAGAGGCCTGTCAAGTGAAGTTTTAAACTTGGGTGCTTAGGACTATGATGACATTATTGATAACTATTGTTAAACATGTATAAAAACGCTTTATTTTAGTCCTACTTTTCCCTTCTCTAGGCCTCATTAAATCCAAAAATACAAGCATGCAGCTTAAGTGATGGGTTTATTATTATAGCAGACCAATCGGTGATACTGTTGGACAGTATTTGTAGATCTCTTCAGTTACATCTTACATTTGGTAAGTCTAATGTAATGCAGTAAACAAATTGGAAGTCAACTATATCTTGCTACCAATTTCTACAGCATTGCCTTTTCTTTATTATTTATAAGACTTGAAATTAAACTGATTTTAAGAAATGAATCTTGAGTACCAGATGGAAAGGATACTGAGATGATCCTTTCTGTCAGTAAGTCTAGGGAAAAGCATACTAGGAGAGCAACAGTTGATTTGCATGATTTCTGTATTAGTAGAAAACTGGGCTTCCTTGGTGGCTCAGTGGTAAAGAATCCGCCTGTAATGCAGGAGACACAGGTTGATTCCTGGGTCAGGAAGATCCTCTAGAGAAGGGCGTGGTAACCCATTCCAGTATTGCCTGGAGAATCCCATGGACAGGAGCCTGGTGGGCCACAGTCTGTGAGGTCGCAGAGTCAGACACGACTGAAGTGGCTTAGCACACACGCATGTTCAAGTTCCTGGATCTTGTGCATAATTTCAATACCATCAAGAGATATTTGAATACTTCTAGCACTATAAATGTTTAAAAAGTGCTTATGAATGAATTCCTATTGGATCAAAGAGCTTTAAGTATGTATATGCAAATATGGACTTAAGAATAAACTAAGGGACAAACAAGTTAGAGATTTTGTTGGAAAATAGGTGAAAATATTGTGAAACTTTTTCTGAAAGTTTGAGAGAAATTGAAATGTTTGTGAGAACACTTGAAAATTAATGACTTATTAAAACTTAGCTGAAAAGGAATTAGAAGGTATGCACGTGAGAACAAAATCTTGATCTCAACATGTAGGAGGAAACCCCATATTTTGTGTAATCTTAGCATATCTACCCTGATGGGGCCACAAGATTCAGTTTCACCAATGGAAGTGAGACTCTGTCTACATATAATACTCTGTGTACAGATATTGCTAGTGAATAATTTTAGTTATAAACAATTTACATTCTGCTGCCTTTTGTCTTAGTCTTCCCCTTGCAGTCTTCACTTCCCCCTGGCCTTCTTGCTGTTGTGCAGACAATAACTTTCTCACCTCCTTCAAGTTTTTGTTCAGATCTGACAAAGGGAACTGTCCTGAGCACACCAATTAATACCACATGGCTCTTCCGAGCTCTGTTTCCTTCCTCTGTATCACCTTTGTGTCATATAATTAGATTGTTATGCTATCATCTATTTCTGCCTTAGCATTTGAGTTCCATGAAGATGGGACGCTTGGTAATCTCAGATATATACAAAAGGCCTTGAACAATGCTTAGCCTATCAGTGCTCAGCAAATATTTATTGACTAAGAATCAGTAGCATTCCTTTTGAAATTAATCACTATTTTCTGAAATATTTAAAAGAAGCTTCTTAAATAGTTGACTTTTAATAACAAAGTTTGCAATTCTTTGTATTGAAAATAAACATTTTTGGAGGAAGCTTGGCATAACTTTGATTTGAAATTTTCAGATACTGAAGTGGACGTAGTTGGCCTGTGTCAAGAAGGAAAGTTTCTTTTGGTTGGGGAGAGAAGTGGCAACCTACATCTTATTCATGTAACATCAAAGCTAACATTACTCACCAATGTAAGACCTTGTTACCTTGTTATGTTTTTCATCTCCATTATCTAAATTCTAAACTATCTCTTAGCTAAAAACTCTAGCAAAGCATTGCTTGATTTGTGTTTTAAATTAAAAGAATAATGCTTCTTAACGTTGAATTTAAGAATCATAGCTTAGAAACTGAAAAAAATGCACAACCTAAAAGATGAGAATTACGTTTTTTTGGGTAGACTTCCTGAGAACTTCAAGCCCAGGGAACAGTCTTACAAGATAGCTCTGAGGGACTGCTCTGAAGAAGTAAGGGAGGAGCTAGGGTATATAGGAGTTTTGCAAGACAGACCATATAGTCGGAACGTCAAAAGAGTACTGTTAACTAAAGAAAATCAGGTATCTCAAGTTAATGAATTTAGTGTTTTCTGTGTATGGGAAGATGCAAGAGTGGGCTCACCGAAGTCATCCTTGATATATGTACCTTTACCATCCAGAGTCCCCTCGGTGTACACCTGGGAGTAGCTGCCGTGGCTGAGGGCTGGCCAGTGGGCAGCCTGTTCATCTCCATCCTGAGTTCCCTCATGGCTGGATGTGGCCGCAGCAGCCTTTGTTTGCTGAAATGGCAGGCAACATTTTTTAATCCACAAAACATATGACATAAGTGTAAAACTAAAAAATTACAGTTTGAAGACTGTACACTTGTCCATAATAGTTTTCCATTTCAAGATTAAAATGTTTGGGATATAGGTAGAATTATTGCTAATGATAATTGATAACCCTCGAGTTTAAAGAAAATAATCTTTGTATTTTCTGGGTTAATCTTATCATTTGATATTAATTTATAATTAGGCATTTGTTCAGAAAGCTAACCACGAAAATCAGTGTACTTACTGGAATCTTGTTATTGAGAAAGATAGTTCAAGTGAGGGTAAGTTGTTAAATTTCTTTTTTAATATCTTCTTAATAATGTTCAGTCAAAAAATTAGATTTGTACTTAATATATTAGATAAATTAATTTGCGCTAGGTGGCTCAGTTGGTAAAGAATCCACTTGAAATGCAGGAGACCTGGGTTTGATCCCTGGGTTGGGAAGATCCCCTGGAGGAGGAAATCAAGCCACTCCAGTATTCTTGCCTGGAGAATCCTCATGGACAGAGGAGCCTGGCAGGCTATAGTCCATGGGGTCACAAAGAGTGGGACACAACTGAGTGACTAACACACAAAGTTAAACTTTTGGGGTACAATTAATATTGTTTTAAAAAATAAGTTTATTTTAGATCTTTTCAGAGGCTTAAATGTTAACTCTTCTTAAATAATATATCCTAAACTTTTTTATAGTTTTAAGAGTTCTGTAGATAATTAAGGATACATAATATTCTTTTAAAATGTTCTTATGGATTTTAGTATATTTATTATACTTCTTTTTAACAAATGTTAACTGGACTTTATTTTGATGTAGCTGAGATTATTTTTTTCTGGCAAATGAAGTTTGGTTTATAAAAGTTTCTAAGAAGTAATTTTGTTTTTACAGATAATTTACCAACTCTTTATAAATAACTTTTATCTGTGTTGCTACTATATTATTTGGTTATTAGACTTTAAATGAGCAAATGGACCTATTTTTAAGCTAGATGCAGACTCTGGTTTAAGTTTTATATTGATGTGCCTTTTAAAGAAGCTGGCTTGATTTTATTTTAATAGATACCTATTATATGCTGCTTCTTACAAACAATGGACTTTTTTATATTACAAACCTGCAGCTTGTAAAAATTCAACAAGGTAAGTAATGTATTATTTTCTTATTACTGATTTGCAGTGAATTTTTTTTTTTGAACAAAGGCTCTTTTTTAATCAATAATTTTATTAATGTTTTGTCTTCACTGGGTCTTAGTTGGTGAGCATGTGCTTTCTCTATTTACAGAGATCAGGAATTCTGATCTCCCGTTGCAATGTGCAGGCTTTTCATTGTTGTGGCTTCTCTTCCTGTGGAACACGGGCTCTAAGGGTGCATGGGCTTCAGTAGTTGCAGTTCCTGAGCTGTAGAGCACAGGCTCAATAGTTGTGGTGCACAGGCTTAGTTGCTTCTCGGCATGTGGGATCTTCCCAAACCAGGAATTGAACCTGTGTCTCCTTCATTGGCAAGCATAATCTTTACTGCTGAGTCACCAGAGAAGCCCCACAGCAATATTTCTTATGAGTTTTCCAAGTAATTTTAATATAGTCTCTTTGAGAATATTTTAGTGTAACTCTATTCTATGATACTGGGTATACTTTGAGTATTTGTAATATACTTATTCTCCAAGTTAGGGCTGCAACAGAATCTGAAGAAATATTTATTTATAGCCTTTGAGGACTTTACTACTTAGTCGGAGAGACGAGTGATATGCTAGCATAGTAATAAATACTTTTTGCTGGAATGAATGAACATGTAAACTGAAATGATTACATTAATAATAATACAGAACAGTAATCTAGAGTGTGTTAGTGAATTGTGTGGATCTTATATCCCTCTGAGCTGGCAGAGATTGAGGAATTGATTCCAGGCATGTATTCAACAATTGTGTTTTTAAAGATCTACTATGTGCTAAGAAGGCTTTTCAGGTGGCACTAGTGGTAAGGAACCTACCTGCCAATGCAGGAGACATAGGAGATAAGAGTTCGATCCCTGGGTTGGGAAGATCCCTGGAGGAGGCCATGAAAACCCACTCCAGTATGTTTGCCTGGAGAATCCCATGAACAGAGGAGCCTGGTGGGCTACAGTCCATAGGGTCACAAAGGTCACAAAGAGTTGGACCCAACTGAAGCAATTGAGCATGCGTGCATACATGTGCTAAGAATGTGCCATATCCTGGGGATATGAGGGATTTAAGATACACGGTTCTCTAAAGTTTGATGAAGGAGCCAGACAAGTGAAACAGCTCTTCCAAAATGGAGTGCAAAGTGATGAAGACATCACAGGTAGCACTTCAGAGCTTGACTAGGAGAGTTGGGACAGGGAGAAGACCCTGAGTAGGAAGAACCTTGGTGAGCGAACGTGTGGAGAGGCACTATAAGGATGTAAGACATGCTGGCAGGTGCCCTGAGTACAACATGTCATCACAGTTTATTTCTTTGGTCAAGGGCAAAACTGAAAAGTCACCAGCACTTTATTAACTTCTGACCAGTTGTTCTTCTCACTAGATTGTATATGATTTCATCTTGACACAAAACGGGAGACTCGTATATATTTTATGTTATAGTATAAATTTAGCCTACTTTCTCTTTTTTCATGCAGCAATTGAAAAGGCAGACTGCAATACAGCTAAGACGGTAAGAAGACAAAACAACACTGTCTTCTTAAAACTAAATACCAGTTTAAGAAAGTGGTTCTGCATAATTGTCTGATGGTTGATTTTGGGGAATTAGCATGATGAAACATTTTAATGACATTCCCATTAAAAGATACATTTGTAACTGTTGATTTAACTGATTTTTATCAATCTTTCCAAGGAGTTTGGACTATGGAGCATATATATAACATTCTTATTTTTTTTAGATCTTGCAGTTACAAGGACAAATCAAGTCCAGCTTTGTTTCTACTGAGAATTATCATACTCTCGGTTGCCTCAATCTTGTGGCTGGTGATTTAGCAAGTGAAATCCCTGTGATAATTGGGGTAATTTTTTTTTTTATATAAAATTTCAAATTCTTTTTCTGAAACGTTTCTTCATTAAAACATAGTTTTGGTAAAATTGTGAATTTGTAGTGTATAGCAGAAACAGGGAAATTAGAAAATTTCATGAAATTAACTCAATAAGTTAACTAAGTTTCTACATTGGAAAAACTAATTGCATCTTTATTTTTACTTATCTCTACCTGACATTTAGCATGTCTTTCAGTTAGGGTTCCCAGGGGGCTCAGATGGTAAAAAATCTGCCTGTAACACAGGAGACCTGGATTCAATCCCTGGGTCCAGAAGATCCCGTGCAAGAAGGGAATGACTTCCAGTATTCTTGCCTGGAGAATTCCATGGAGAGGAGCTTAATGGGCTATATAGTCCATGGGATTGCAAAGAGTTGAGCGACTAACACTTTCACTTTTCACTTCAGCTATGAGTGCAACAGCAGTGAACAAAACATCTAATATATTCACGTAGTAGGCAAAACTTCTATATTGAATTATATTATTACAGCATTTATAACATTTTTGCTTGCCAAACTTATATATTAAGCAGGCATTTTTCCCCATCTAGTAAGTGTAACCTGTTCAATATTTCATCGGGCTTCAAATAATTTAAAATGAATATTTATGAATTTTTTTCAAATAGTAGTTATTTTAATGACAATACTTCATCAAGCACTGTATTTATCTCATAATTCTAGAGGAAGTCTTAAAGCTTACCTGGTGTCTCTAAGTTGCCTGAACGTGCCTGCTCCTTATTAAATGTTCATGTGGTAGGAGTTCACTGTTCTTTCCATTCTGTTCTCTTGAAAACTAAGACAGGATGATAACAGCTAGCTGAACTTGAATATATATAAATATATTTTGAAATTAGTCACATGTACAATTTTGATGTTTCTACTTGGAAGAGAACTTGGGTCTAAAACCAAGTTTGTAATTGACATACTGTTTTCACTTCTTTAGGGAACTGGCAATTGTGCATTGTCAAAATGGGAGCCAGATTCTTCAAGGAAAGGGATGACAGTTAAGAGTGTTATTGATTCAGAGATTATCAAAGGTAAAAATAAGTTAATGAAACTACTTTTGGTAATTGAAAGTGAGTTGTTATTTTCATGTCAATATGCTAAGTCTAGCATGTGGGCAGGCCATTTTAGCAAATAACTCTTACAAACAAGCCAGCTTATTAGTCTGTGATTGTCTGCATATTTGACTTCTTGGAATGTTGCAGTTGTTACTCTTCAATTTCGAGGTTTTTTGTTTTAGTAGTGATCCAGAAAAGTAGAAGGGAGGGAATAAATGGAAATGGAAACTTCTTGTTTAAGTGTACTTCTGCCTTTTCATAAGTATGTTAGTTTACTGTCTTAAATATGGCAATATGTAACCCAGAAACGTAGTCCTTACACACCTTGCTTTCTCTTTTGTAGGTGCAAAGAAGTTCCAGCTAATAGACAACCTACTTTTTGTTCTTGATACCGATGTATGTTTTTGATACTTCGCCTTAAGTATTTTCACTTGGTATTATATTTAACAGTGGAAATGTTGTTAAACTTAACCAAGACAAAAGAACTTTAGCTGGGGTGAATTACTGTCTTGTGTAATGTACTTTATTTCAGTTACATATCAGAAGACAGATTCCCAAATGTAAATTTTTAGTCATTAAAAGGATGTATCAATGAAATGTCTCTTTTGCAGAACGTGTTGAGCTTATGGGATATTTACACCCTAACTCCCATATGGAACTGGCCTGTCCTTCATGTAGAAGAGTTTCTTCTCACCACAGAAGCAGAGTCACCTTCATCAGTCACCTGGTACATTATGACACTCACGTTGATTTCCCTTCTGTTAGAACCAGGTTTCTTGCCTGGTTCTGATCAGATCTTTGCTACCCCGTGGTCTATACAATCCATGGAATTATCCAGACCAGAATACGGGAGTGGGTAGCCTTCCCTTCTGCAAGGACTCTTCCCAACCCAGGGATCGAACCTAGGTCTCCCACATTGCAGGCGGATTCTTTACCAGCTGAGCCACCAGGGAAGTCCCATTATGTGTTACATTCCAAATAACTGAACAGGCTGACAGGGTAAAGACCATTTCATTGTTAGCCATTAAGAACAAATAGGTTAGGCGAAAACCTCCAAGTGAATGTGTTAGAAAGAGTGTCAGTCTAGGCCATAAACATTGAGAAGTCAAATTCATCATCTTCTGTATGAATGCATTTTTATACAAGGATATCACTTTGACTTAGCTTATGTCTAGCAACTGGCTTATTGATTCACTTAAACCTTCTTTTCTCTTTCAGGCAAGGGATTACAAATCTCAAATTAGTGGCTCTGACAACTACTACTAATAAGAAGGTTTGGGAGAATTTATTTCACATTTGTCCATGTGTTAGAAATAACATTGATACAAAACTAGTTGTTAAATAGTGCTCGAAATATATTAGCTCTTAGTTCACACAGGTACTTGACAGATCAGAAATAACCCTGCAGAGCTCTTTTTCCTCATCTAAAAAAAAAAAATAGTATAAATCTCTGTTCCATACTTTAATTGAAGCATTTCCACAAGAAAATGCTTATTATAGTGATACTCCATAGTTTTGACACTGAGGAATTACATTTGCCTTAGGTTCAAATTGTAAAATGGACTCCAGGTAGTGGATTTAGAAGATGGGATAGGATGTAATTTTCTATGTAACCTTTAAATAATATAGTAACAGATTTACTTATTTTTTCATTTAACTTTGTATCAAATGTTTTCATCTATGTCCTGGATTGTGAAGTGCTATCTTGTGCTTATAGGTTTATATTGACCTAAGAAATTCATTGCTGTCCTATTTTTCTTAGATGAAAAACCTCGTGGTCTGTTCATTACCTGCGATGGAAATACTGTATTCTTTGGAAGTATCTAGTATTTCTTCTCTGGTGCAAACAGGAATTAGCACGGTAAGGTAACATGTATTTTCAACTACTTTATAGCAACAGCAACAAAAACAATTAAGAATAACTAAGTCAAGAATGAGTGGAACCTAGTGGAATACCTGGATAGATCTCAGGTTTATAACCATATTTATTGTTATCAGAGGTCCTGAGATACACTTACTTGTAGGAGGTCAGTTTTCATTTATTTTATTTATTTTATTTTTTATTTTTTTATTATTTTTTTCTTTAATTAATTTTTATTTTTTAATTTGTTTTGCTTTACAATACTGTATTCATTTTGCTACACATCGACATGAATCAGCCACGGGTGTACATGAACTCCCAGTCCCGACCCCCACCTCCCCCCTCCCGTACGAGTATACATGAACTCCCAATCCCGACCCCCACCTCCCCTCTCCCGCCCCACACCCTCTCTCTGGATTATCCCCGTGCATCAGTCCCAAGCATCCTGCATCCTGCATCAAACCTGGCCTGGCGATTCGTTTCACTTATGATATCACACATGTTACACTGCCACTCTGCCATCCCATCCCACCCTCTCCCTCTCCCACATAGTCCAAAAGGCCGTTCTATACATCTGTGTCTCTTTTGCTGTCTTGCGTACAGGTTTACATTACCATCATTCTAAATTCCATATATATGTGTAAGTATACTGTATTGGTGTTTTTCTTTCTGGCTTACTTCACTCTGTATAATCGGCTCCAGCGTCATCCACCTCATTAGAACTGAGTCAGTTTTCATTTAAAAAGACAAGAAAATTGACTAAGATGTCAGTCAATTGCATATTCAGTTTTCTTGTCTGTTCACAAGGAATATAAATGATCGTTAATTTGGGAGAAGTTATCACTTTTTACTTATTTTTTAACTGTTATCCTAAAAAAATTTTTTTTATTATGTTTCATCTCTTTTTTATACACACACCCTGTATTTTTTCCAAACCATTTGGAAATTACTTGCAGACATCATAACCTCTCACCTCTGATTTCAGCAGATAGCTCCTAAAGAGTCAAGCCATTCTTCTAAAACATAGCCATCACACTCACAACATTTAACATTAATGCAATATTATTGTGAAATATGCCTTCCAAATTCAGATTTTACCAGTAGTGCCAGTTACTTGAGAACTTTTTTTTTTCCCTGACCTAGGATTCAGTCAAGCATCACAAATTGAATTTTGTTGTTGTGGTCACATGGTGGCTTACTTTAATCTCTAAAACTTCCCTAGTCTTAGTTTTGTCTTTTCCAACACATTTTCTTGAGTACTAGTAGAATGGTTGAATGTTCCTCCATTTAGATCTGTCAGCCTCATCATGATTAGATTTGTGCTAAGCTTTTCTGGCCAGGATCCTGCATAGGTGATACTGTGTCCTGACTGGATCACGTTAAGGGACTCAAGTTTACTTGTCTTGTTATTGGTGCTGTTAAATTTGATCACTTGGTTAAAGCAGAGCTACCAGATTTCTTCCTTGTAAAGGTATACATTCCCCCTGGTAATTAGTAAGTAATTTCTGTGGTACTATTTTGAGACTATGGGAATATTCTTTTCCTCAACAGTTTTTCCCAGTAATTTTAGAATCCATTGATGGATAATTTCTGCCTAAACCAGTTGTTACTATAGTAACTATCAAGTGAATGATTCCATTTCTCAATTTTCCATGTTTTTGCTCTTGTAGGATACCATATACCTTCTGGAAGGAATTTGCAAAAATGATCCAAGGTAGGTCACATTTTGTTTATCAGATACATCATTACATAACAGAATAGTTAGAATTTATTTACTAATATTAAATGACAAATGTCAGTATTAAAACGTTTTTTTTTCAGTCTGTCTGAAGACTCGGTCTCTGTTTTAGCACTCAGATGTCTTACAGAAGCTTTACCAGAAAATAGGTAATTTCTCCTTTTCTTGTAAGCCTTACCTTAATGAAAGACTTGAATGTCCTGATTAATAAAAATTTTACTGAAATTTCTTTTCAATTTTTCAGATTGAGTCGGTTACTTCACAAACACAGATTTGCTGAAGCTGAGAGCTTTGCCATTCAGTTTGGACTAGATGTTGAGGTAATTATTCATGTATTCATTCATGCATTGAAAACATTTCTTCATGTACTAGAGGCTGAGGAGACAAACAGGTAAAACATGATTGAAATTTAGTGTGATCAGACCTGTAATTAAGATATGATGAAAATAGAGTAAGGGATTCAAAGGAGAAATTGAACTTTTAAGTAGGGTGGGAAGACTTCCTGGAGCATGTAATTTTATGTCATATCTTGAAGATATTCCTGATAGTCCTGGAAGAGGAAGGGAATTCTAAGTGTTAGGACACATGAAGAAAGTGAGGGATGGGACTTTCCTGGCAAACCAGTGGTTGGGGCTTCACCAACCACAAGTCGGGTTGCAGGTTTGATTCCTGGTCAAGGAGCTAGGATCCCTCATGCCTGGAGGCTGGAACACCAAAGCATGGAGCAGAAACAACATTGTAACAAATTCAGTGAAAACTTAAAAAAGAAAAATTTATCCCTTATTAAAAAGAAATTCACACAGATATTAAAAAGAAAGAAAGTGAGAGAGTCTTATGGTTTCCAGAAACTCCTAGTAATTAGTCAGGACTAGAATATAGGTTCAGTGTGCAGAGAAAGAAAAGGAGATGATGGAAAGAAAGTCAGAGTCTGGAGAGCTTTGTGTGTAACTGCAGAGGATTTAGGTTTTGTTCTGCAGGTAATAGGAAACTACTAAGAATTTCAGTGTATAAAGAGGGGAAATTGATAATGGGATTGAACCTGTATCTCAGTTGGAAGACTGAGCCAGTGCAACGAGGTAGAGACATACAGGAGGGAAGGCCAAGAGAGGTGTGCAGAAGGTAGAAGCAGTGGGGCTCAGTGATCAAACGGGGTGATAATGCCGGGAAGGGACTTGCAGGACTCTGCTCAGCACACTAGTTGGGATGTGATGATATGACTTAAAATGAAGAGTGCTCTGCAAGAGTTAGAGTTAACATATAAAGGGTTCTGCCTATGAACATTGCGTGTGTGACTTCCCTAGTGGCTCAGTGGTAAAGAATCTGACTGCCGGTGCAGGAGATATGGGTTCAATCCCTGGTCCGGGAAGATCGCACATGCCAGCGAGCACCTAAGCCTGTGTACCACAACTATGGAGTCTGTGCTCTGGAAGCAGGGAGCCGCAACTACTGAAGCCTTGCGTGCCCTAAGGCCTATACTCCCCAACTAGAGAAGCCACTACAATGAAAGGTCCGTGCAGAGAGTAGCCCCCACTCACCGCAACTAGAGAAAAGCCCTCACAGCAGCAAAGACCTAGCACAGCCAAAAAATAAATAAATAAAATTATATGTTTAAAAAAAACATTGTGTGTAAGGGATCTTATAAAATGAGGCTCTCTGATAGGAACCTGGAGAGTGATCTGAGCTGAATCTGGAGGTGGATAACACAGGGGAATGGCTCTGACCTCTTAAGGAGAATGTGGAGAGTCAGAAGAGATCTGAGTATGAGATACAGGGCACCACCACATGGGACATAGAGAAAGAAGGGCGATGAACACATTTGGGAAGAAACCCACACAAATGTGCAATTGAAGAAGCCAAGGAAGAAGAAACTTTGAAGTTTAGGGAGGAGAATCCCTGACTAGGTTAGGGCTTCTTGCTTTCACTGCTGAGGGCCTAGTTCAATCCTTGGTGGGGGAACTACAATCCCATAAGCCATGAGACGTGGCCAAAAGACAAACAAAAAGTTGAGTGGAGAGTGATCAGCAGTTGCAACTATTACTGATAAAATCAAGCATAAAAACTGAAAGTTGTTGAATTTGGTGATGAGGAATTCATTGATATCCCCTGAAAAGTCGTGGTAAGTAAGGAAGGAGGAAGCCTAGTGGTAGTGAAGAACTAATATTTCCTTTGTGGGTGGTGAGTATCCACGTGTTTGTTGTTTAAAAAATGTAGCATTTGGGGACTTCCCCACTGATCCAGTGGCTAAGACTCCAGTAATCCCAATGCAGGGGGCTACAGTCTGATTGTGGTTAGGGAACTAGATCCCCACATGTTGCAACTGAGAGCTTACATGCTGTAGCTAAAGATCCAAGTGCCACAAAGACCTGGCGTAATCAAATTAAAAGAAAAAAGAATGGAAAAATGTAGCCTTTTATATTATGTAACAAGCTAAATGGGAAAAGAACTTGAAAAAGTGTAGATGGCAGTGCATATGTATAACTGAATCATTTTGCTGTACACCTGAAATCATCACATTGTTAACCAACTATACTCCAATAATAAAAAGTTTTTAAATACAGCATTTTAAAACACACAAAAGAATTCCATTTATTGTTTAAAAGTGTATGTGAGTAAAGAAGTAAGTAAGTTAATGGGATAACAAGCACCAAAATTAAGATAACAAATACTTCTAGTTCAGGGAAGGAGGATGACGTGTTTGGAAGAAGAGAATGAGATCTTAAACTATATTAGTAACTGCTGCGGCCAGCACAGCAGGTAGGGAATCGAAAGTGGTCAACGCACAGTTTGGGAAAAAGAAACTAGAGACAGAATTAAAGTCTTAAAGATGGGACTGGGGACTCAAGATCTCTTGGGTCAAGAGCCCTGCTCCTCAGAGCCACATCACTGTTATTTAGTGTTTGGGCAAGCAGAAAGTATCTTATGTTACGATGAAGTCCGCCTCCTGTGTCCCTGGTCGCGCACCCATTTTATTGATTACTTTAAACTATCTTTGTTATTTTCTTGTACAATGGCTATCATTTAGCTGGAGGTCATAGACCCGCGTATGCCTTGGGAACACATCTTAGTGTGTGCACAACCATTGTGCTGAACTTTTGCTGACCCGGCACTCCAAGGTCCACACTGTTTTTCCTTAGCTTAGCAGAGTGTGACAACCCCAAGTGATCAACCTGATGTACTTTTATTTGGGTTATGCTGTATTGCTATGTTTTGCTTTTATTCTTTTCCGATGGCTATTTTCTCATGGCTTAGCCAGAGCAACAGGCGGCTATTAACCCTGCAAGTAATGTGCTTTATTATTTTTTTTATTTGAGTGATAAATATACAGGTATTTGTTGTATTTTTATCTTTTTAAACATCTGAGAGTTTCTAATTTTTAAAAAGGTAAATAGAGCAAAAAATCAAAACCAGTGAGAGGTGTTTTCAGGTATTGGAGACACAGAACTAGAGAAACTACTCTTTAATATCTTTTTTTCTTAATTTTATTTTTCTCTTTTAATAAAAAAAAAAGAGTGTACATGTGTTCATATGTACATCATGTGTACATATCATTTTTAGTTTTTGGAACCAGAAAGCCCATGTTAAAATTGGTATTTTGTTTATAAGAAAGGAACCTAAAGTACTTCCTTGGCAGTCCAGTGATTAAGACTCCATGCTTTCAAAGCAGGAGACTCTTGTTTGATCCGTGGTCAGAAAACAGATACCACATGCCACATGGCCAAAAGATAATTAAATAAAATTAAAAGAAAAAAGAAACCTGAAATTTTGGCTTTGTCTATATTCAAGTTGTTTCTAGCTACTAAAGAACCTTTGATGGAAAACTAGACATGAAACATAATTGTGTGGTCATCTTCTGAAAACCAGCTCCATTTATTAAAAAATTTTTTTTTAATTAATTTGGCTGCGCTGGATCATAGTCGCAGCACATGGGGTCTTCAGTCTTTAGTTGGAGTACGTGGGATCTTTGGTTGCAATGTGCAAAGCTTAGTTGTAGCATGTGGGATCTAGATCTCTGACCAGGATCAAACCTTGGCCCCCTTCATTGTCAACACCGAATCTTAGCCACTAGATCACCAGGGAAGTCCCTCCATTAACTTTTGAACAGCATAATTTCAGATCCTTTCTTGAGTTTCAGGTTTTTTGGGGGGGTTTTGAAATTTTTATTTTGTTTACTTATTTATTTTTGGGTATGATGGGTCTTCATTGCAGCATGCTGGCTTTCTCTAGTTGCAGCACATGGGGGCTTCTTGTGGAGCACAGGCTCTAGAGTGTGCAGGCTCAGTAGCTGTGGCTCATGGGCTTCCCTAGTTGTGCCATGCAGGCTTAGTTGCCTCATGGCATAGGGATCTTAGTTCCCTGACCAGGCATTGAACTTGAGTCCCCTGCATTGGAAGGTGAATTCTTAACCACCAGAACACTTGGGAAGTCCCAAGTTTAAGTTTTCTCAGCCATACAATAGGGATCTTAGTGTTAACCCATAGGATTATGATGAGGTTCAAATGCTTAGTTAGGTTTTTATGAGAATTAACTGAGATAATTCACATAAAGCGAGAAATGCTGGATTGGAAGAAACAAGCTGGAATCAAGATTGGTGGGAGAAATATCAATAACCTCAGATATGCAGATGACACCACCCTTATGGCAGAAAGTGAAGAGGAACTAAAGAGCCTCTTGGTGAAAGTGAAAGAGAAGAGTGAAAAAGTTAGCTTAAAGCTCAACATTCAGAAACAAAGATCATGGCATCCAATCCCATCACTTCATGGGAAATAGACGGGAAAACAGTGGAAACAGTGTCAGACTTTATTTTTCTGGGCTCCAAAATCACCGCAGATGGTGACTGCAGCCATGAAATTAAAGGATCCTTACCCCTTGGAAGAAAAGTTATGACCAACCTAGATAGCATATTCAAAAGCAGAGACATTACTTTGCCGACTAAGGTCCGTCTAGTCAAGGCTATGGTTTTTCCAGTGGTCATGTATGGATGTGAGAGTTGGACTGTGAAGAAGGCTGAGCTCCGAAGAATTGATGCTTTTGAACTGTGGTGTTGGAGAAGACTCTTGAGAGTCCCTTGGACTGCAAGGAGATCCAACCAGTCCATTCTGAAGGAGATCAACCCTGGGATTTCTTTGGAAGGAATGATGCTAAAGCTGAAGCTCCAGTACTTTGGCCACCTCATGTGAAAGTTGACTCATTGGAAAAGACCCTGATGCTGAGAGGGATTTGGGGCAGAAGGAGAAGGGGATGACAGAGGATGAGATGGCTGGATGGCATCACTGACTCCATGGGCGTGAGTCTAAGTGAACTCCAGGAGTTGGTGATGGACAGGGAGGCGTGGCATGCTGTGATTCATGGGGTTGCAAAGAGTCAGACATGACTGAGCAACTGAACTGAACTGAACACTACTGGTCACGTCTAGTGAGGACTCAGTAGAAATGATTTACATAACTTTGCAATCTGGATTACCTTTCAGTTATCTAAGTGTTACCTTCTTTAATGCTTTTTAAAAAAAATATTTATTTTTATTTATTTATTTGGCTACACCAGGTCTTAGTTTTGGCATTTGGGATCTATAATTGCAGTATGTGAAATCTAGTTCCCTGACCAGGGATTGAACCCAGGCCCCTGCATTAGGAGCACGGAGTCTTACCCACTGGACCACCAGGAAAGTCCCAATGCTTATTCTTGAACTGCATGAATATTCACTTTTTTCTTTTTTAGCATACAGCATAAGGTTTCATCAACAAGTGTTATTTTGCTTCAGGTTTCTTGATGTGGCATGTTTATATTACAGCTTGTTTACAAAGTAAAATCAAATGATATATTGGAGAAACTAGCTTTGAGTTCTCTGGACACCAGTGAGCAGACTGAATGGCAAAAACTTGTAAATGAAGCTAAGGAAAATCTACATAAAATCCAGGTATGTTTTTGCTGTTGTATACTAGAATGTTCAGATTGATGGACTGATCTGCATTGTGTTGCCTTACCATGCCTGGCATTTATGCAACAGGATGATGAGTTTGTGATGAATTACTGCTTGGAGGCTCAGTGGATAACCTATGAAACCACCCAAGAAATGCTAAATTATGCCAAAACCAGGGTAAGTTGTTCTAATGTTTGTTCATGTTAGTTTGTCTTATGCAAAAGAAATAATTTCCAGAAAGCTGAATTGTTTTTCTATCAGTGATCTTTTTAAAGTGCATTTTTATATATATATATATATATATATATATATATTTTGCTGTTCCAAATGATGCTATTTTTTGCTATAGATTGTTCTTCTCACTGATCTTTGAATGAATACTGTTGCTAGTTATATTCCTTAAAATCAAGGTGTAACAGATGGGCAAAATGTGAGCTGTTTTCATGAAATGCATTATTTTTAAGATATATAATTTCTTTATTCATCTCAGAGTTCAGTGCAATTTAATTTTTAAAATGATTTTTTACTTTAATTCACAGAATGGAGGACCTGATATAGCCAATATTCTAACTATGTTTCTTATTCATCTTAGCTTTTGAAAAAAGAAGATAAAACTGTTCTTGTCTATTCTGATGGCTTAAAAGAGGTAATTGCATTAGATTTATAGGTTAATTTGGGGATGAATGTACTAATAGAATATGCTTTTGAATTCAAGATAGATCTGTACTTTTGCTGGGGTCCAGCCCCTTGTGGATCCAGGGTGATTCAAAGGCGAGACGGATAGGCTAGGAAAAACTTATTTATTTAGAAATATACGATTAGGAAATAATAGTATAGTAGGAAAATTTAATGGAGAAAAGAGGCTGAATAACTTGGTTTATGCGGAGAACTAATAAACTTCAGGACAAGAAGTTTGCACCATCTACGTTAGGCCACCGGCATCCTCTTGAATATCGGAGGGTGCCCCACCTTGGACTCCCTCTCGCATGGATCTTAGAAGCCGGGACAAGTAAGTAGACGTGGCGAGCCTCCATGCCCCAGATGGGAATTCAGCCGGAAATTAGAGTAAAGAGGAGACACGGGGGAAGCCAGTCCTTCCAATGACTGGCCCGGCCTCTATTGTCTAGAAAGGCCTTTTATACCTTTTTGATTGTACATAGAGATCAAGGGGTAATACAAAATTTTGCAACATTAGCAGCCCAGACTCAACAAAACCAGGCTTTTCTCTCTGCATACCTAGTTGTATACACAAGTCTTAGGTGATTTACATCATCTTCTGGCCAAAAGGGCCAATTAAAATTTACGCTCTTTTCTGATAAGGTTTTGTTAACCAGAAGACTTATTTGTGTTAATCTTTCCAAAGTCTGGTGCCACCCTCAGAAAGCACTAAACAAAGTTACATTCTTACACAGCAAAGATACAGCAATTTATAACAAGTAAAAGGAGTACAGTGATTTATAACAAAAGAAAAGTAACTCAAAAGTCTAGTGTTGCTAACATCAAAACTATTATATATCTTTTTCCATATCCCATTTACATTGATTAACATCCTCCCAGTTGCCTAAAAGATAAAGAATATGGAGGTCTGGCAGCAATCATTGAGTCAACAGTTAAATCCTGTCACCAATATGATTTTTAGCTCTTTAGAAAAGGCTCTGTATCTTTCAGATGCTTTAAGCTTTGTGCCTCTCGCAGTTGGGGGCTGTAAGCAATTCACAAGCTGTAAGAGGTCCGTCCGGGGGAACCTGTTAGGCAAGTTAGAGAGTTGTCAGAGGGGGTTGAGCTGAAACACTCCTTTCAAATGCAGAAGACTAAAGCCCTGAATTAACTTTTTCCAGAGAGTGTCAGAAGAGTGAAAAAGTACAATACATTAAGGCAGGCAGATTCTTATTTTGGGGGTACATGCTCAGGAAACACCAGGGGGAAACCCTGAGACCGGAATCGCCTTGTCCATCAGGCCTCTCTGCGTGACCTTGTCATGGATTGGATTCTTCACGCTGGCTCCCAGGACTTTTTCAAGAGCAAGTTACTTTACTACATTTTTCCTTATTGCAAAATGGGAATAATAATAGTACTTAAGGGTTATTTTGAAATCAAATGAAATATTTCCTAAGTATTTTTGCATAGTGATTGCTACCTCAATAATTATAAATTATGATGACAGTTATGGTGTTAAAAAGTATATGTGTGTGTACATGTACATACAAATCTTCCTTGACTTTGATGGGGTTATGTCCTGACCAACCCATCATTAAGCTGAAAATATCATAAGTCAAAAATACATTTAAGGGACTTTCCTGGCAGTCCAGTGGTTAAGACTCCATGTTCCATTGCAGGGGGCACAGCTTCCATCCCTGCTCGGGGAAGTAAGATCCTGCTTGCCGCATGCAGATAAAAAAAAGTACATATAATGCACCCAACCAACTGAACATCATAGTTTGGCCTCGCCTGTGTTAAATGTGCTCAGAGACTTACATTAGCTAGAGTTGGGCAAAATCATCAGACTCAAGGCCTACTTTATAATAAAGTGTCAAATAGCTCATGTAATTTATTGAATACTGTACTGAAATTGAAAACAGAGAATGGTTGAAAGGGTATCAGTTGTGTGGGACTATGTGGCTGAAGGGGAGCTACAGCTTCTTAATTCTTCCCAGCATCACAAAGTATTATCTTATATATTGTCATTAACACAGGAAGAGATCAAAATTTGAAGTGTGGTTTCTATTGAATGCATATTGATTTCCCACCATCATAAAGTCAAAAAATCTTAAGTTGAACCATTGCATGTCAGGGACCATCTACATAATTTTTAACTCTTATCTCAAAGTAAATGTTTAATATAATCCAGCTAGGTTTTACCAGAAGGTCATATTTATAAATCAGTGGGAAAACTAATTGATTTTGAAAGACACTTTCCCTCCTAAGCTTTAGGCACTTCCTACATCATCCATTGGGACTGAAACATTTGGAGGGCAGATTTAAAGGCACGGTTCCTCCTCTGCAGTTTTATTGCAATGACTGTGATTGGAAATATTTCCATCAGTCCAAGTTTTATGTTTTCTGCTAAATAAAGGCAGTCATATTTATGGGTATTGACCTGTAATGCAGGATAAAAGGAAAATATGTGCAAGACTTCTAAAACAGAATGCCTAATTTTGGGTGTTTTTTATTTTAATGTTACTGCACACAATATTCAGTCTGTCGGGTGTCTTTTTAGGTACTAAGGGCTCATGCAAAATTGACTACTTTTTATGGAGCATTTGGGCCAGAAAAATTCAGGTGTGTACATTCCCCATTTTTAAGTTTGGACTGTCATAAAAGATACAGCAATGCTTTGAATGAATTTGTGTTCTAGGGAGTGAATGATGGAAAACGTTATCTCCCTGCTAAACTTTAGGCACTTCCTACCTCATCTAGGTAAGGCAGACCACCTTACCTGCCTCCTGAGAAATCTGTATGCAGGTCAAGAAGCAACAGTTAGAACCAGACATGGAACAACAAACTGGTTTCAAATTGGGAAAGGAGTCCTCAAGGCTGTATATTGTTACCCTGCTTATTTAACTTAAGTGCGGAGTACATCATGTGAAGTGCTGGGCTGGATGAAGCACAAGCTGGAATCAAGATTGCTGGGAAGAACATCAATAACCTCAGATAAGCAGATGACACCACTATTATGGCAGAAAGTGAAGAACTAAAGAGCCTCTTGATGGTGAAAGAGGAGAGTAAAAAAGTTGGCTTAAAGCTTAACATTCAGAAAACTAAGATCATGGCATCTGGTCCCATCACTTAATGGCAAATAGATGAGGAAACAATGGTAACAGTGAGAGACTATTTTTTTTGGGCTCCAAAATCACTGTAGCCATGAAATTAAAAGACGCTTACTCCTTGGAAGAAAAGCTATGACCAACCTAGACAGCATATTAAAAAGCAGAGACATTACTTATCTGACAAAGGTCTGTCCAATCAAAGCTAAGGTTTTTCCAGTAATCATGTATGGATGTGAGAGTTGGACTATAAAGAAAGCTGAGCACTGAAGAATTGATGCTTTTGAACTGTGGTATTGGAGAAGACTCTTGAGAGTCCCTTGGCCTATAGGGAGATCAAACCAGTCAATCCTAAAGGAAATCTGTCCTGAATATTCACTAGAAGGACTGATGCTGAAGCTGAAACTGCAGTACTTTGGCCACCTGATGTGAAGAACTGACTCTTTGGAAAAGACTCCGATGCTGGGAAAGACTGAAGGCAGGAGGAAAAGGAGATGACAGAAGATGAGACGGTTGGATGGCATCACTGACTCGATGGACATGAGTTTGAGCAAGCTGTGGGAGTTGGCAATGGACAGGGAAGCCTGGCGTGCTATAGTCCATGGGGTGCAAAGAGTTGGATATGACTGAGCGACTGAACTGACATCATCCGTTGGGTTTGAAACGTTTGGAAGGCAGATTTAAAGGCACATACCTTTGGCCTTAGCAATTCACTTCTGGAAATTGATTCTATTAGATATACTAACGTGCACCAAGAAAGCATTTGTAAATATGCAGTATAGCTACTTCAAACATAAGTTTATTTATCGTGATAAACTAACAATGAAGGAAGCTTAATTTTTTTCCTTGTGGCTCTTCATTTATCCCAGTACTATCATTAAACATTTCACCTTTTCAGTGCTGACTGAATATGTTACCTTAATTACATATTAAAATTCTCATGTGTATTTAAGTTTCTGGAATATAATTGTGTTCACTTGATCTCATTTCTATTCATTCACCAGTATCCAATAGTTTTAATTAAGGTAGCTTTAAAATGTCCTATTAACTGATAGACTAGTTCCACTATGCTTATTTTTCAGAATTTGGGGGATTACTGTTTTCTGTATGAAAGAGTCAGAATCAGCTTATTCAGTTTTTTAAAAGTCTTATTTTTGTTGGATTTTTTATTATTTTTTTAAAATGGGAATGTGCTGAACCTAAGATCAATTTGGGGAGAACCACTATCTATAATATCAAATCTCATATTTAACGACAGTATGTGTCTTCCTTCGAGGAGGAAATGGTAACCCATTCCAGTATTCTTGCCTGGGCAATCCCATGGACAGAGGAGCCTGGTGGGCTGCAGTCCATGAGATCACAGAATCGGACACAACTTAACTTAGCCCACACGCGCGTGTCTTCCTACTTATTCTATTCTTTTCTTATATTCCTGAGTGATAGCTACTCAGTTGTCTTCATGTAGATTTTGTATACTTCATGTGAATTTTGTTTTTCCTACTATTGTAAGTGGAATTTTATCATATTCTCAAAAGAATATAGAAGCTATTGATTTTTTTTTTAATCTTTATTTTACTTTACATTACTGTATTGGTTTTGCCATACATTGACATGAATCCACCACAGGTGACATGAGTTCCCAATCCTGAACCCCCCTCCCACCTCCCAATTTTTTAAAACTTACTTTTAAATCAGTTACCTTATTGAACTTTTTTTTTTGCTTAGAGTAATATTTCAGTTAATCCTCCTTTTTCCAAGTATATTATTATATATGCAAATAATGATAATTTTGCTTTATTTTTTCCTCATTTCTTGCCCAGTTTCATTGACTGATACTTGTAGAACATTATTAAATAATGGTGGTAAACAGATATCCTTCTGTTATTCCTGATGTTGGTGAAAATGCTTATTTTGTCTTATTTAATCATGACAGAGGCTTGTAGCGGAGAAGGCAATGGCACCCCACTCCAGTATTGCCTGGAAAATCCGATGGGTGGAGGAGCCTGGTGGGCTGCAGTCCATGGGGTCGCTAAGAGTCGGACACGACTGAGCGTCTTCACTTTCTCTTTTCACTTTCATGCATTGGAGAAGGACATGGCAACCCACTCCAGTGTTCTTGCCTGGAGGATCCCAGGGACGGGGGAGTCTGGTGGGCTGCTGTCTATGGGGTCGCACAAAGTCGGACACAACTGAAGCGACTTAGCAGCAGCAGGCTTCTAGAGTATTGTCTTTTTGTCATTTTAAGGAAGTGTTCATCTTGTATTCCTGAGCTTTAATTAAGACTGGGTAGTCACTACAGTGTTATTGATTATAGCAAAAGACTGGAAATAACTCTAAGATTCACCTGTGGGGGGTTTAGTTAGGTTACAGTAAATCCATGCCGTGGAATCATATGTAGTCCTTAAAAAGAATAATAACTATATTTACTCATTTGGTACAAGTGCCAAGATGATATAAAATGAACTTTTTCAAGTATAAACAGTATATATTAAAAATTCATTGAAATCATTCATTTAAAATTTAAAATGGTTGCTTGAATATGTAGTGATTATTTCAGAAAGGGTCTATAAGAAGAGCTGTGCCTTCTTGGGGAGGGAAATATAGGAATTCTATAGGTCTGGATAAGGAGACTAACTGTATAATCTTTGGTATTTTTTTTTAACTCTGAGGGAAGAAACTAGTTAAAATGCATAATGATTTCCACTTGTATAACCTTAATATATATTTTTAAACTATTAGCTGCTTTCCTCTTTTTGACTTTGCAGTGGTAGTTCTTGGATTGAATTTCTGAACAATGAAGATGACCTTAAGGATATTTTTTTACAGCTGAGAGAAGGAAACCTTGTTTGTGCACAGTACCTCTGGCTGAGACATCGGGTAATTTCTTTTGCATTTTTTTCTGAATGGCTTTATAGTTCCCTAGAGATGTTATTCAATCAGTATTGGAAACAAATGAGGTGGCAGGAGTGACTGGGCAATGGGGCGTTTTCAGACTGTTTGATAAAAGAGAAAACTGTCCTCTGATGATATTAACTCAGAGGAAATATGATGATAAAATAGGAATTTACATTGTCTCATCATTCAGAGTCTAGTTGTCTCCTAAACTTAGCTCAAGAGGTAACATTCAATTAAACAGTTTATTGACACAGTTTATTCACACCTTCTTTGTTAATGGTGGAGAGGATAGTCCTGTTGCAGCTCAGATAGTGATAAAGGGTTGCCTCTTAGAGTTGCTGGTCTAAATCACCTGAGTAGTGATATAGGATATTAAGTCTGAAGAGCAGGATCTGGGTGTGAGGCTGTTAAAGACACATGCTTGTTAGGGTTTATACTGTCACCTTCAGTTAAGTTTTCCTTAGAATGGCATCTCTGCCAGTTCCTCTGCCTCGATTTATTAACTCGTACTTGCTGCTGTGAGGTTTCATGGAATTTGGCTACCAACTTGAATCATTTGCTTTAAGGGTCAGTATTAAATCAGAAAAATATTTCTTGAAATGATTTCCTAATAAGTTTTTCCCTCTTGGGAGGCTCTCAGTTTAAATTTGTCAGATAAATCTTAGTTTCTCACTCTATGATTTAGGCAAACTTTGAAAGCAGATTTGATGTGAAAATGCTTGAGAACTTGCTCAACTCAATTTCTACACCAGTCTCTCTGCAAAAGCTTTGTCCATGGTTAAAAACGATGTGATCCCATTTGTGAGAAAGACTGTACCTGAAGGACAGGTAAGTTGCTGTCAGTGTTTCCACTCTGGATGATTCAATTTTATTTTTTACTTTATATTGTAAGATTAAGTCATACTAGCACCAGGTAGTTTCATTTTAGTATCTCATTTGAAAGATTATTATGGAGGTTCTAAATGATATCAGTGATTATCTATTTGTACTTTATATGAATATCTATTTCAGAAAATTCTTGCAAAATGGTTGGAGCAAGCAGCCAGGAACCTTGAATTAACTGATAAGGTAATACCAGTATACTTAGTAGTAAAGAGACATTTCAAGTACTCCCCATTTTATTTTAAAAATAAAAACATTATTTTTAATGGTCTCTAATATTTTTTTAAAGGCAAACTGGCCAGAAAATGGGCTTCAACTGGCAGAGGTGTTTTTTACAGCAGAAAATGAGTTGGAATTGGCATCCTCTTGGAGTTGGAGTTCCTTGGTATGTTACAAAAAAGAAATTTTTAGTAATAAAACATTTGATTCTTTACCGTCCTAGCCTCCAAGGAAGCCCAGTTAAAAAGTATTTAATTTATATTTAAAAGTTTGTCTCTGTAGTTAGACATATCTGCCTCTTACATTTTCTTTCTGTGTGTTCTTTTGTTGTGTACATTTACAATCCACAAAAAGGAAAATTAGCTTTTTTTCTTCCTAATGTATCTGTCACAACTTCAACCTGTCCTAATGCATTTTTTTTTTTAACTGAACCAAAGGGAAATAATACATAAACATACTCCTAAGTAGTCTAATTGGGATTTTATGCTTTAGTAGCATTTCATAGTCCTTTAAAAAGGCAAAACTTAATAATGCATTAGGATTAGTTTTTAAAGGCTGTATCAATCAGGTTTATTTTTATTTAAACTAGTAAACTACTTCTAGTTTTGATTGCCTTTCTTAGACATTCCAACAGTCATAATGACTTAAGAATCAAAGAATTTTTTAAACGATCAAGTTGAAAAAAGTCTGGAACTTTCTACCAAAAAAATAGTGACACTAGAAGGAGAACTAAGAGCAGGAATATTGATGTCACATAAAGTGTCAGTTTGAGATTAATGAACTGAATTTATTATTTGGTTTCTAAATTTAAGTTTAGTGATTTTCCCCTTCATATTTCTCAAAACTAGAAAGCATTCATTGTATTAAAAAAAGTGCATTCTTGTATTTTAAAAAATGTTTGTTGAGGGTACCATAATTTACTTTATAAACGAATATTGAGACACCTCAATATATAATCTCAACTCTGAGGTATAAAGTACTTAAGGACCAAAAGGTATGACTTTTTGGAACATAGGTACATTATGAAATTACACTTATTCCTTAATCCTCCTGCTTTCTGATATAGCAGTTTCTTGTTTATATTTAGTGATGATTATATACTATTAAGAATAAAATAAGAATTTTTTCTGTAGGTTGCAAGCAGTATATTGATATCATATAATCTTTATATGTTATAATGTATAAAGTATATTGATCATTATATATGTTTTTCCACAAGAGAGCTTTTCCTCTTTCTCTTTTCCCTAATTGCCTTTTATCAATTGAAAATTGTTTCTTGTATATAGCTTTAGGAAATGTCATAGCTTTATATCTGGTTTTAATCTATAGCTTTATATCTATATGATTGGAACATTGAGGACCATCTCAATGATGTTTGTGTACCTAACTATATTTGGGGTTCTGAAAAAATATTACACTGTATTAATAATAAAGCGTCTGCCTCCAATGCGGGAGACCCGGTTCGATCCCTGGGTCGGGAAGATCCTCTGGAGAAGGAAATGGCAATCCATTCCAGTATTCTTGCCTGGAGAATCCCATGGACTGAGAAGCCTAGTAGGTTACAGTCCACGGGGTCGCAAAGAGTTGGACATGACTGAGCGACTTCACTTCACCTCAAGAAAGAAAAATTTCAGATTTCTATTGGATTCTGATCTGTTAATTTGTACTAGTTAATTTTAGTTAGACTTATACAAAATATAAAGGCATAAGTTACAGATTTCTCTTATTTGTCTTTCCCTCACACATTTATTTCATATCTGTAACAACTTCAACACTTTCGTTTTATAAGGATAATCAAAACACGGAGGAAGTATGTCAGTTAAGGACTTTGGTAAATAACCTTCGAGAGTTAATCACACTGCATAGGAAATACAACTGCAAATTAGCCCTCTCTGATTTTGAGAAGGTAGGTAAAAGTCTAGATTTATCAGAATTATTTTACCACAGTCAACATGACTAGAGTTTGCATTTATGCCATCTTTATTTTGACATCCAGGAGGATACAACCACCATTGTATTCCGAATGTTTGATAAAGTGCTGGCCCCCGAGCTTATTCCTTCCATCTTCCAGAAATTTATAAGAGTTTACATGCATGAACATGACTTACAGGAGGAGGAACTGCTCCTTTTGTACATAGAGGTAACTTTTTTTCCTGGATCCGTGTAGTGTGTCATTGTATTGAATGTTTAACTCTTTGAGGAATGTGGATACTTAACATTAGGATTTGTGCAGCATATTGTTGTTAAGAATGTGAGTTAACTCTGCTACTAATTGACTGGTAACCTTGACACAATGGGATAATATTAGGACTTTCTGCAAATGGCTGTTGTGAAATAATAGAAATATGAACAGTTTTCTGTGCCATGTAAAACTGAAGACCAAGGTTTTGGCAATTTTGCACTGTTGACCATTGTTCATCATTTATAGCTAAGTAGAAATTTTTGTTTTTTTTACATATCCATAAAAGCTGTTTATCTGTATTTATGTGTGTGGGGATTGGTTTTATTTCTTTGTTTTCTAGTGAGTTTTAAATTTAAACAAAATGTTTGTCTCGTTTTAGGATTTACTGAAGAGATGTAGCTCAAAGTTCACCTCACTCTTTGATACAGCCTGGGAAGCAAAAGCCATGGCAGTAATAGGATGTTTATCTGACACAGATGTAAGTAAACAGTGATCATGTTGGTTTTTCTTCTGAGCATTGCATCCTTTCTTACAAGTTTTCTTTTCTGGTCACAAAAGCAGAGATGTTTTTCACTGTTCACCTGAAACTGCCACAACATTGTTAGTTGGCTATATTCCCCAGTACAAAATAAAAGTTTAAAATCTGAAAAAAATAAATATTCAAAAGCAAAACCAAGAAAAAGCAATACATGTTTGTTAGGAAGAATTTGTATAATATGAAAAAAAAGAATAAAAAGAAAATAAAATCACAATTACCCATGATTCTTTTTTCTCATGAAAATAAAAAGTGGAAAGTCTTATCATTCCCACCTGCAGAAATACCACGTGGATATTTGAATGCATGGATTTCCAGCATTTCTATGGTCTTACAAACATACAGTTTTTAATATATTTATCATATACCTTTATTTTGACTTCACACTGTTTTTAGTCCTTATTGTAAAATGTAAATAAAATAATAAAAAAAATTTTTAAACACAGAGACTATAGAAAATAATGACTTAAGATGTGTGAATACTGGAAGAAATACATGGTTTTGCTGTCAGAAGATGAAATATTCTCGAGTTTCCATACAGTAGATGCAGGGGCCCTGCTGTAGATTGGGCAGCATCGTTAATTTGCATGAAGTGTAAATCCAAGGGCTATTCACTGTTGGTGTGTGTGTGTCTTGGTAGCTCATATTTGATGCTGTGCTCAAGATAATGTATGCCGCTGTGGTCCCCTGGAGTGCAGCTGTGGAGGAGCTAGTGAAACAGCACCTAGAGATGGACCATCCCAAGTAAGATTACTCTCTTCTGATCTACTTTTTTGGTGTTGGATAAACTATGTTTAGAGTTGAAATTAACATTTTTTTCTATCCTTTACTGTGTCTCTTAGTATTTCATAACAAAGACAGTCCGTGTTAATATCAATAAATTTACTTTTAGGGTCAAGCTATTACAGGAAAGTTACAAACTAATGGAGATGAAAAAACTTTTACGAGGCTATGGAATAAGGGAGGTGAATCTCTTAAACAAAGAAATAATGGTAAGTCCAATAATTGAAGAGTCTTTTAACACCTTTGTTCCGCTTCTAGAACACCAGGGAAATGTGACCGGGTTTTACATTCTTAAAGATTCATATACCTAGGTTCTTCACTACTTTCCTTTTGTTAGATAGGATGTTACAGAGTGTTTGATTGGTTATTAAAACAGTAAAGACAACAGATAATTAAGGAGCTAAAGAAGCAGATTACATCATAATTTGTGTACCATAAATATATATAATTTTTACTTATCAATTAAATTTCAATAAAGCTAAGGGGAACAAAAAAAAGTGAAAGGATTGTCATTAGATTCAGAATACAAATTGTGTTTTAATTCTTCATACAGTTTAGTGTTTGCTACATTGTTTTAATTACATAAACATGATTTCTGGGTTCTCTGTGAGATTTCATAACAAAGAAATATGAATTGTCTCTATTTCAGAGGGTGGTTAGATACATTCTCAAACAAGATGTCCCATCTTCTTTAGAAGATGCTTTGAAGGTGGCTGAAGCATATATGTTGCCTAAAGATGAAATCTACAGTCTAAGGATTATTGACCTGATTGATAGAGAACAGGTGTGAAAGTTTTATATTATTCTTACTTTTATCCATATATGGTTTCTTTGTTTTCAGTTTTTAAAGATTTAACTATCAAATTATACAAATAGACAAGCATTAAAGCAAAGTTATACTAACATTAGGCATTAGATTGGCCTCTATCTAGTTTTTTTTTTTCTTTTAAAGTATTTTGTGAGTACCTAAAGAGCTCTCATGGGAGAAGGCAATGGCACCTTACTCCGGTACTCTTGCCTGGAAAATCCCATGGACGAAGGAGCCTGGTGGGCCTGTAGTCCATGGGGTCTCGAAGAGTCGGACACGACTGAGCGACTTCACTTTCACTTTTCACTTTCATGCTTTGGAGAAGGAAATGGCAACCCACTCCAGTGTTCTTGCCTGGAGAATCCCAGGGACAGGGGAGCCTGGTGGGCTGCCGTCTATGGGGTCGCACAGAATCGGACACTGAAGCGATGCAGCAGCAGCAGCAAAGAGCTTTCATAGTCTTTGGTAGTTAACAAAACTAGCTCATGTTTTATATATGCTATAGGACCCTTTGTTTCCAGAATAGGATGTGGGTTTATTTTTGTATTTTTAAGTGTCTTTATATAATTCTAAAACTGTTAGGCATACCCAAGAATTATAAAGGGTAGTATTTTAATTTTTTTGTTTTCTGTCATATGAAACAATTTTCAGATGTTTAAACCATGGAATCATAATCTGTTTATCAAAATATCATTTCATCTTTAAATAATAAAGTTAAGAGGTAAATCCAAATCATTCCTTGCCAGTACCAGCTATTTTTTCTTCCTTTCAAACTCTGATTGTAGGATGAAGACTGTGTCCTTCTGTTGAGGTCTTTGCCTCTTGCTGAAGCTAAGAAAACTGCAGAAAGAGTAATCATATGGGCACGACTGGCTTTACAGGAAGAACCAGATGCTTCTAATGAGGTGAGAGTTTTACAAAATAAAATGAAGATAAATCCAGTTTTTATGGCTATTTATTAATAGGATAGAAAAGACAGACTCACAGGTAAGAGTATTTGTCCTTCTCACTGCTACAGTGGCCTAATATGAAAATTCCCATTTACTGTGTCAAAAATTTTTCTTATAGAAATAAAAAATATGTCTGCCGTGGAGCAGTGCCTCTGTGCCCACATTGAGTAATCTAGGATCTGCAGATCAGAAGGAATAATTGAAGCACCTGTTGGACCTAGAGTTTTCCCTAATGCCTTAAAGTGTAAACAATGTTTCACATTGCATGGGGCATAATCATTACTCTCAAGTAATGTCAGCCACAGAAACAATGTATATCTAATCTGTGAACAGAACCTTGAAATTTAGAAGCAGTTACCAGAAAGCCAATTTGGGATAGACAGATAAGGGATCAAAAACCTAATTTATCCAGGGGAGTTGAGTTTTTAAAACCTTTGGATATACTTACTTCCCAGTCTTTCTCAGTGATTCACTTCAATCTTTTTCTTTTTTTCCCATTGAAGCCTTTTTTTTTTTTTTTTGGAGGTGGGGGCTGCTCCTGATCTTAGTTGTGCATGTGGGATTTAGTTCCCTGACTAGGCATCAAACCCAAGCCCCCTGCATTGGGAGCACAGACCACCAGAGAAGTCTCCACTTTAGTCATTTTTTTACCTTTAGGGAAATGATTTTTTTTAACACCTAAAATTTATTATCTTCTTATTCTTCCCTAAGCATTCACTTCAGTTCAGTCGCTCAGTCGTGTCCGACTCTTTGCGACCCCGTGAATCGCAGCACGCCAGGCCTCCCTGTCCATCACCAACTCCCAGAGTTAACTCAGACTCGTGTCCATCGAGTCAGTGATGCCATCCAGCCATCTCATCCTCGGTCGTCCCCTTCTCCTCCTGCCCCCAATCCCTCCCAGCATCAAAGTCTTTTCTAATGAGTCAACTCTTCGCATGAGGTGGCCAGAGTACTGGAGTTTCAGCTTTAGCATCATCCCCTAAGCATTAAAATACTTCAGATGGATTACCATTTCTTCCTTATAGTAAAGCAGTGAACATCGATGTGAAGGAGGCCCTGTTGTTAGCTCCTTACTGATTGAGTTTAGAAACTAAAATTTTAAAATTAGTGGCTTTCCCAAGAGTATTTGGAAAGTGGCAGCGCCTCATTTAAAACTCTGTGTTCTCAACCACCAGCTTCAACTACAACCCATGATCAAAATGTTTGAGTACTTCATATGAACCTGACCCGTACTAGGCCTTTTACATACATCATCTCTTTAAATTAAAGCTTTTCCCTCGTTGGTTTTCTTATCTTCTTTTTTGGTCTTGAGGATAATGATTATTTCTTAGACTTCTGATTTCTATACTAAACAATGTCAATTCTTTTTAACTTTTCCAGAGAGCTTTATCCAGATGTTTTCTCAAATAATAAGTATAAGCTATTAAAATAAACAAAATCCAAATGCTTGTTAATTACAGTGTAACTGAAAGGTGATGTGGAAGATTGGCATATCCCTAAATCATACATCCAAGAGTCCGTTTGTTATTTTTCATATTGGGGTCACACAGAGTCAGACACGACTGAAGAGACTAGCAGCAGCAGCAGCAGCAGCTTATATAGTATTCATTTATCATCCTTTCCTTGAGTGCCCAACTCCCTATAACACAGACCTCTTGACTGTTCAGCCATTTCTATTATTTATTCTGATTCTGTGCTTTTTATGTATTTGTTTATATATGCACTACCTATATAATGGCAGATACAAGAAATGGACTTCATTTTGCATTTCTCTTTTTAGGACAAGGCCTGGAGACTGTCTGTAGCGAAGACATCAGTAGACATTCTTAAAATACTTTGCAACAGTCAGAAAGGTAATTTCCATTTCTGTTGCCTCACTTTGGTTTAGTTCTAAAACAGATCCTTCTCAGGAGCAGGTATCAATGACATCTGCCATACTGGTGCACCGGCTCTGATTGTGTCTTTTTGTCTGTTTGGCTCTGACCATGTGTTTTCATTTGTTTGTTTGTAATATTTATTTATTTGACTGCACCAGCTCTTTTTGCAGCATGTGGGATCTAGTTTCCTGACTAGGGACTGAACCCGGGCTCCCTGAATTGGGAGTGTGGAATCTTAGCCACTGGACCACCAATGAAATCCCGATTGTCTTGTTTGATCCCACACATTTTTCTTCAGGAAAAGCCTTCCTTGCCTTATTCTTTTGATTAGCAGTGCAAGAGCAGAATCATCTAAGAGTAGCTCATCATTTGTATATACTTCAGTGACTGTTTAATGCCAGGCTAGATTTCTCTGGTGCCTTGCACTGTTTACTCACATTGCTCGTTTACCATTTGATTATGACTGAGGAAAAAACCATTTAACCTTGAACTTAAAACAGCAAGGGACTTCCCCAGCAATCCAGTGGTTAAGACTCCACCTTCTGTGGAGAGAGGGCTCAAGTTTGATTCCCAGTCAGGGAACTAAGGTCCCGTATGCCTTGAGGTGTGGCCAAAATTTTTGAAAAAATAAATGTACTATTTCCAACAAGAAAAGCTAGAACAGACAAATAATTAGCAAAGTAACTCTCTTGGGGGAAAAAAATCTAGAATTTATTTCGAAAAATTGCCATTTCTCATGTAACCAAAAAAATTCTCTTTTCTACTTTCAAAGAGAATATTTAGATTTCTTTTTTTTTAATTGGAGGACAGTCGCTTTACAGTGCTGTGTGGTTTCTGCCGTACATCACCATGAATCAGCCATAGGTTTACTTCTGTCTCCTCCCTCTTGAACCTCCCTCCCTAGATTTCTTTTTGTGCTTACTTAAATTGTCTTCTATCAGAATCTGAAAAGAACTACTGAAGATTTGAGAAAACCAAAGTGATTTAAGATTTTAGCTTTTAAAAATTCTGATACTATCAGAATTTGGATGTCTTCTATAACTTTTAAAAATTGAATTACAGACAATCTGCAGAAGAAGGATGAATGGGAAGAAACCTTGAAACAGTTTAAAACTGTTGCTAGCTTACAGGTAAGTTAAGCCATGTTGGACATTATTACCTGGCTAATTAGTGCATTTGACATAAATGATCAGTTCCTCCTTAAGATTTTCTGCACGAGCCTTCAGGAACTTTAGATATACTGCTTTTTCTTTTCTCTTTTTTAAAAAAGTAATTTTATTTATTCAATTACTTTTGGCTATGCTGAGTCTTCCTTGCTGTGCAGGGTTTTTCTCTACTTTCCGGTTACAGTGCTCAGGCTCCTCATTGTGGTGGCTTCTCTTGTTAGCGGTGCATAAGCTTCAGTAATTGTGGTGCAAAGGTTCAATAGTTGTGGTTCCCAGACTGTAAATCATAGGCTCAATAGCTGTGGTGCCCAGGATTGGTTGCTCTGCCACTTCAATCCTGAACCAGGGATTGAACCTGTGTCTCCTGCATTGGGCAGGTAGATTCTTTACCACTGTTTCTTCTTTTTGGAAGCAGCTTTAATGTGATATAATTCACATACAATACATCTCATCCATTTGAAGTGTATGTATAATTCAGTAACTTTTTCAATGTACTGCATTACTGATGGTTTAAATCATGGTAAAGTACATACAATGTAAAAGTGGCCATTTTAACCATTTTTCAATATACAATTAGTGGTGTTGACTCCATTCACAATGTTGTACAACCATCACCGGTGTCTGCTTTTTATCACCTCAAGCAGAAACTTTGCATCTGTTCAGCAATATAACTCCCCATTCGTCTCTTCCTGCAGTGCCCGGTAACCTCTAATTAACTTTTTATCTCTATGAATTTGCCTATTCTAGAAATTTCATAAAAGTGGAATCATACAGTATTTGTCCTTTTGTGTCTGACATTTTTTGCTTAGTATAATGTTTTCGAGGTTCATTCATGCTGCAGGATGTATAGAACTTCCTTCCTTCCTGTGAATAATATCCCACTGTACAGCTCTATCACATTTTTGTTTTCTTTCTTGATGGCCACTCAGTTTGTTTTCACATTGAGGCTGTTGTGAATAATGCTGCATTGCCCATGGATGTACAAATATCCATTAAGTTCCTGCTTTCAGTTCCTTTGGGTATATACCCAGGAGAGGAATTGCTGAGTCATTGGCAATTCTGTGTTGTTTTAACTTTTTAAGAAATGTTCTTTTTTGAACTAGTCATTTGTTCCATGTAAGATTCTAACTGTTGATTCTTGACCTGAATACCTACATATAAGCGAAGAGGAACTAAAGAGTCTCTTGATGAAGGGGAAAGAGGAGAGTGAAAAAGCTGGCTTAGAATTCAGCATTAAAAAACTAAGGTCATGGGATCTGGTCCCATCACTTCATGGCAGATAGAAGGGGAAAAAGCAGAAGCAGTGACAGATTTTCTTTTCTTGGGCTTCAAAATCACTGCGAATGGTGACTGCGGCTGTGAAATTAGAAGACAGTTGCTCCTTGGAAACTTAGGCAGAGTATTAAAAAGCAGAAGCATCACTTTTCTGACAAAGCTCTGTATGGTCAAAGCTATGGTTTTTTCTAGTAGTTGTGTAGAGATGTGACAGCTGGACCATAAAGAAGGCTGAGTGACAAAGAATTGATGCTTTCAAATTGTGATGCTAGAGAAGACTTGATAGTTCCTTGGACTGCAAGGAGATCAGACCAGTCAATCTAAAGAAAATTAACTTGAATATTCAATGGAAGGACTGATGCTGAAGCTGAAGCTCCATTACTTTGGCCCCCTGATACAAAGAGCTGGCTCATTGGAAAAGACCCTGGTGCTGGGAAAGATTGAAGGCAAAGGAGAAGAGAGCAGAGGATGAGATAACATCACTGACTTAATGGACATGAACTTGAGTAAATTCCAGGAGACAGTGGAGGACAGAGAGGCCTGGTATGCTGCAGTCCATGGTGTTGCAAAGAGTTGGACACGACTTAGTGACTAAATAACAATTCTCTTTTAAACTGTATTCTATCAATCGTTTATGCCTTTTTAAAAAACCATTTTGATTTAATGTATCTGTATAGATTATTTAATTCCAATGACCCTGAATGATGGCTAACAGTAGCCATCACTTACTCAGTTCTTAGCGTGTACTATACATGATTCCAGAGGCTTCTCATGTGCTATCTAATTGTCACAGTAGCTCCCCACAGAGGTTACTATTACCATTCTCCTTTATAGAGGAGGAAACTGAGAAACCTCAGTGTTTCAAAATATTGTGAAAGACATCAAATTTTATGTAGAAACCGGTCCAAAAGATGACTGTCTACTTCATGTCTTTACTTTTTTTCTATATAGTTTCATTCTAGGCAATTTGCTTTTTCTTGAAAATTAATTTCTGTTCACTTTGAACGGATTAACTGTCTTCAGATGGGAAATTTGAAATTAACTTTATTGTGGCTCCAGGTCTTTCCTAATGTGAAAAGATTTTGTAAATAGAAGGGCTATCAGGGCTCACCAATAAGTAGGAAATGGAGTACCTACAAGGATCTCTTTGTGAAAGCTTGAAATAAATACACTGGCAAATGTAACTCTCAACTGTTTTACCTCGAAGTATGGGAAGAAGAAATAATTTATCACAATTTATTGTACCACAGTTTCTCAAAGAATAGCCCATGGAATGCCAAGGGTCTCTGAGACCCTCTCAGGGAGTCCATGAGATTAAAACTATATTTATAGCAAAAATAAGAGTGATTTGTTCTTTCCATCCATATTCTCTCATGAGAGTAGTGAGGTTTTCAGAAGCTTCATGCTGTGATAACATTGTCACTCTAAAGGCTGGTAGAATATGCATTTTTATATGCTCATGTATTTAAAATTTTTCTGTTAAGTTTCCAATACAGTAAATATTGATAGATATCTCATTAAATTGGGGGAGGGCCCTATTTTGTTTTTTGGTTATGCTGGGTCTTCGTTGCTGGGCAGACTTTGCTCTAGTTTCAGAGAGGAGGGGGTACGCTCTAGTTGCGATGCTCAGGCTTCTCATGGTGGTGGCTTCTATTGTTGGGCTTTTTGGCGTGCAGACATCAGTAGTTGCAGCTCCCAGGCCTAGTTGCTCCTCGGCCTGTGGGATCTTCCCAAACCAGGGATCGAACCTGTCTCCTGCACTGGCAGGCAAATTCGTGACCACTGGGCCACCAGGAAAGCCCCCTTCAATAGTTTTTAAGAGTATAAAGAGGTGTTGCACCCGTAAAGTTTTGAGACCTTCCATTTTAAACAATAGAGGTCTTCATGTAAAGCACCCAGGAGTCAGCATAAGTTAACTTCTCCACATTCTTGTTAAATTTGAAAATTGCAGATCTTTTAAAGCAACAGTTTTGATCTAAACAAAGTCGTGCTTAGTTATGCTACTATTTGTGGAGCATTCCTTGTGCCAGGTGTAGTGGGGAGAGGCCAAGGATGCTGCTAACCAACCTCTTGTACCCAGACAGCCTCTGCAGGAAACAATTATCTGGCAGGTAGAGAAACACTGCTCTAAAGTGTGGTGTCAAAGAAAAAAGTCCCCCTCACTGCCACTGCCTCTTGATGCCCTTCCTTGGGCTTCAGGAGGACTTTTTATTGGGTTGGAAAAATAAATCCTAGTTCTAGAGTTAAAAGCCAACCAGGAGTTATTACAGAAAACAGCAAAGCTGGCTTCTTCAAGCCGCCAGGGTGGAATTGCACAAACCTAATACTTAACCCCTTTCTCCTTCTGTTCAGGGTTAGGTTTAGATTACTGAGAACTACAGTAGGTTTAGAATTACAACAGAATTACTGAGCCAAATACACTCAGCAGTGCTGAAGTTAGGAAAACCCTGGGTTAAAGTGATATTTTCCCCTGTCCCAACCTTTATATAAGTTACTTTTGAAACATAGAGACTTAAATTCTTAATTTACAAGGGAGAAAAGAGAGATTCGTGACACACCAGTGATGTTCAGCCATGGATGAACTGAACAGACATGGGGCTTTGTCTCGCTTGCCTTACTGCAGGAGAACTTTGAGGTCTTTCTTTCATTTGAAGATTATAGCAAGAGTTCCCTGGTAGCAGAGCTCCGGGAGCAGCACATTAAAGCTCACCAAGTTGCACAGGCTAATCACAAACCCGGGAGGCCAGCAGAGCCCCGGGCCGCTGAGGAGCAGAGGCTGAGTGCTGAGTCCAAGCTGCACCGACAGGCGCTGACCCTGCAGGTGTCCAGGCAAGAGCTAGAAGCCGAGCTGACCTTGAGGGCCTTGAGCGATGGGAACGTAGAAGCTGCATTGAGAAAATGCAGGTGAGTTCTTAGTCCCCAGATCACACAGCTCATCAGAAAAGAACACCGACTTCATTTATTTCTTTGATGATAAGAAAAGGGCTGGTGGTAAGTCAGAAAGAGAAATACAAATACCATATATTAACACATATATGTGGAATCTGAAAAAATTGGTATAGGTGATCTTATTTACAAAGCAAAACTAGAGACACAGACGTAGAGAACAAACATATGGACAGCAAGGGGAATGGGGGAGGGGGATGAATTGGGAGATTGAGATGACACATATATACTATTGATGCTATGTATGAAATAGATAGCTAATGGGAACCTACTGTATAGCACAGGAAACTCTGCTAAACGGGAAATCCAAAAAAAGAAAAAAGAGTATATGTATGTATCTATACTCTTATATATATATATACAAGAGTATATGTATGTATATATAAAGAGGATATATATACACATGTAGTTGATTCACTTTGCTGCACAACAGAAACTAATTGACATTATAAAGCAACTATAGTTTAATCAACAATTTTTTTTTTAAAGCTATAAGCCTAATTTTCAATAAGCAATAAAAAATTTAAAAAGATAGGTAGGGCTGGTAACTCTTTTACTTCCACAGAAATGACTCTTGGTTTCTCACCTTGAGAGCCTGTCTTGGTTGCCTGAGTCAGAAAGAGGGAGCGTAGAAGTCTAATAACTGACCCTCAAGTATCTGAATGGTTCAGATAACCACTGAGTGTAGGTCATCTTGCCCTACAACAGTACCCCAGCAAGTTTTCACTGTAGACTGTGAAAACATTTAAAGATATTGTACATGTTGGTAGGGATTATATATTAGTCTGAGTAAGGCAAACACATCTGCTTCCCATGCGTGTTCTAACTTCTGATACTTGCTTTATTCTAAAGGGACTTGTTTAAATATCACTGCAACACCGACACTGGGCAGTTCCTGTTCCTGGTGTGTCAGAAGCTGTGTCACATGTTGGCCAGTGGCGTTCCAATGACAGGACCTGTGGGTCTAAATCTTCCCTCCGAGATACACGACCTTGCATGCCAGGCTGCCACCATCTGCAGTCCAGGTGACAAGATTTATAATCTACATAGTTTTATGTTCTCTGCTTCATTCCATTTTTGTGTAGCCAGTGCTATCCCCTTACAGTTGGACATGTGAAGATATGGAGAAATCGTTACCCTCTTTCACAAAGGGGCACTTATAATTGAATCTCTGTGGGGATTACTATTTTTAAATATTTCCAAAGTTAGCAATGTCATTTTTTTTTTTAATATTTATTTATCTGTTTGGCTGTGCCAGGTCTTAGTTGTAACAAGTGGGGTCTTTAGTTGCAGCGTGTGCGATCTAGTTCTCTGACCAGGTATTGAACCCAGGCCCCCTGAATTGGGAGTGCAGAGGCTTAGCCTCTGGACCACCAGAGAAGTCCCAACAATGTCATTTCTGACTGTTGGCAATACTCACTTTCAGGGGATGGTGAAATTCCTTGCCTCCTCGTATCTGATCTACTTTCCAGTCAAGCTTAAGAAAAATATTGACCTGTATTGTTTAGGGTAGTCAAAGCGATGTGAAAGCCTTTCTCTCTACTTTGTGGCCTGTCTTAGAATTTTAAATGGTAATTATTAAAAAGATTGGTTGTTGTTATTATTCTAAACACGAAATAATAGTTTAATGATTTTTCTCCACTTTCAGATTTTTTGCTGGATGCCTTAGAACTCTGTAAATATACTTTGATGGCAGTAGAGCTTTCCAGACAGTGCCAAATGGATGATTGTGGAATTCTCACAAAAGTAAATTGCTTTGAATTTCTTTCCCTTAAAACCCCAGCCCAGTCCATTATACACCACTTTTAAATTATTTGCATAGTTTATAAAAATACTGGATCAATCTCTTATATTTTCTTACTCTACACTAGAGAACTACTTAAGGACATGAGACCACTTCTCTTTTCTAGTCACATTTATTGGCTTTAATTTGCACTCTTTTGAAACAGTGGGCCTTAAACAAGGCATCTCTGGACATTGTCCAGAGTAACTATTTAATTTTTGGAGGGGCGGCCTCACAGTTTGTGGGATTATCCCTGACCACGAGTGGTACCCGGACCCCCACAGTGAACACACCAAATCCTGACCACTGGACTGGCAGGAAATTCCCTGAACAATAATTTAATTTAAAGCAGCATTATTTTAAGCCCTCAACCAGAAGAAACAGATTTTATAGTCTGGCTAAAATTACATTTGGCTCTAATAGATCTGATTCTGGATTCTACTCAGTGAAGAGGCTACCTGTATCCCATGGTGTCCTTATCTATGTGTTTTCTGTACACTTTGATATTTAGACTTCTTTCGGAACTCATAAAGATCCATATGAGGAGTGGTCTTACTGTGACTTCTTCAGTGAAGATGGAATAGTTCTTGAGTCACAGATGGTGCTCCCTGTCATCTATGAATTGATTTCGTCACTTGTACCTCTGGCTGGTAATTCTCATCTGTGTAATATTTTTTTCCTGTGTATTTCTGGATTTGGAACGGAACTACACACAGTAACATGGATGAATCAATTGTAGGCATGAGTGTGTGCCTGCTAAGTTGCTTCAGTCATATCCAACTCTATGTGACCCTGTGGACAATAGCCCGCCAGGCTCCTCTGTCCATGGGATTCTCCAGGCAAGAATGTTGGAGTGGGTTGCTGTGCTCTTCTCCGTATTACAGGCATAATGCTGAACAAATGAAGCAAGGAATAAAAGAATACATATTGTATGATTTCATTTACGTAAAGAACAAGCTATAAGGAGGCCATGCTGTTGGATATGAGGATAGTGGTTACTCTTGGGGCGTTGACCAGAAGGGGACAAGGGGCCGGTTTCTGAGAGCTCTAAGTGTTCTGTTTCTTGGTCTGGATGTACACTTTTCTATGTATTTTTCTGTATGTATACTTGGGTTTTTTGTTTTTTAAGTAGCAGATTGCTTTAGAATGTTATTTGATAAGAGCACAATGTTAAAGTATCCCTGGGACTACGTGTTCTATGAAAGAGTTATTATTGAATTTTTATTCTGTTTTGTAGAAAGCAAGAGATATCCCTTGGATTCTATGAGTTTACCATACTGCTTCGCCAGTGAAGGTATTTGGCATCAAACATGTATAGCCGCTGTTTCAATTTTGTAAATATGCCAGTAGGGAAAGTTCTTTAAATCCTGAATATGAACCTGATAAATGTCCTAGTTTCTTAGTTACTACTGTTACTTTGTTACTCTTCCAAACAGTCAGGAGAGTGGGTCACTTGGCTTATCTAGTGTTAACTTTTGTGAATCTGTTCTACATTTTGGTCTTCCAAGCAGAGAAGTGGTTTTCTTCAGCTCATGACTTCAAGCATCTCAGAATAAGCAAATTAAAATCAAAGTACCTCCATACCCATGTACTTAACTATTTTCCGGTTTCAATCAGACCGCTTGTTAACTCTCATTTACTAACTTTGAGAACCAATTCTATGACTATTATGTGCATTGAAGAAGTAGACCGTCCCTGAAGACAGTTTCCAAATATGGTCTTTGTTAAAAAAAAAAATCTAAGGATTAAAATACTTTTATTCAAGTAAAATTCTTTTTTTGTCATTTCACAGGAGACAGCCTGATGTTACCTGTTATCAGTTCCATCTCTGCCTTGCTTCAGAACCTTCAGGAATCTAGTCAGTGGGAACTGGCCCTAAAATTTGTGATTGGTTCCTTTGGTACCTGCCTTCAGCACTCTGTGTCAAGCTTCATAAATTCCAGTTTGAGCAAAAAGGTATTAATTTGAGAACAAATACTTTCAGTTTGCAAGAATATAGATACAAAAGCACTGTTAAACAAAGGAATTTGGGGGCCCACGTTTTCCCATTTGGCTTTGTAGTGAGGAAATGGATTATTTGCCAGGTTTAGGAAACATCTGTTGAACATCTACAAAAATGTATACTTGCATTTTATCGGAAATTGTCCATCTGCTCTTTGTTTTTACTGTGGCCCAAACTATTGTAATTATTACCTGACAACATTATGAAAAGACTCTAGAAGATAAGCTCTCTATTGATAACCTGCTTATGAAGCTGGTCTCAGAAGGAATTGCATTCATTTCTACTACTCTACTGATATTTACTAAATGCCAGTTTTTCTTTAAAAAAAAAAAAAAGCTTTATTGAAGTATAGTTTTCAAAATTAAAATGCACGTATTTTAAGTATGTCAACCAATGTATTTTCACCTTGTCGCCAACACTATAATCAAGGTACAGAGTATTTTAAAAGGTTCTATTTTTGTCCTTTCCCAGTTAATTCCCCTTCACGTCCCAGCTTTCTGTCATTATAGATTAAATGACAGTGCTGTTGCATATGATGGTGAATTTTCAAAGTTCCTTAATATTTAAGAAAAGTTTTCAAAGCACTCATAGAAATGGACCTGAGGATTCTTTCCTTTTTTTTTTTTAAAGTTGTTTGAAGAGGCCCCATTAGTTAAATCCAGGCACGTTGTTATGGAATTGAAAGAGAAAGCTGTTACTTTTATCAGGGGAAATGCCACCACACTCTTGTACAAAGTGAGTATTGTTTGTGCTAAGTTCCTCTCCCACCCCACTGCCCACTCTGATTGCTTCTGAAGGTAAGTGTGCTCTGTCACATAGAAATTGCTAGAGTTGCTTTCCTTAAATTTGTAGTAGTGATAAAAGACATGAAATCTAAGCAGCAAGTTGGAACTACTTTACTGTAAATAACTTTTTGTGCAACGCTTGTTCTTTCTTAGTCTAAAATTAAATTTAGTGGCAAATCAGACGTTAGAGACCAAGTTCTATTTTAATTGTGAGGAACTTGCTTCTCTAGGTGCTTTCTCCCTACAGGTATTTAATTGTCGCCTGGTGGATCTCGACTTGGCACTGGGGTACTGCACTCTCTTACCGCAAAAAGAAGTCTTTGAGAATCTCTGGAAGCTCACAGATAAAGCATGGCAGAATTATGACAAAATATTGGTATGACCTAAGGAGGCACACCTTTGGTTCCTGAAGAATTAAAGATTTAGCAAAAGAAATAAAACTGGCCTTGCCACCAGATTTTCAAGATTTAGCAGAAGCATCATCAAGCTAACTCACATGGTTTCTATTAGCTTTTCCTTAACTAGTGTCACACCAGAGATTGCATATGCAGCTCCTAAGCATTGCTTAACCCAGGGAATTGTATTTTTTTATTTCTTAAATCTGTATTCAGCCACAGAACCTCACTGCCTATTCTTATTCTAGTGTATTTGAAACCTTAGATTCACGGGCCAGTTCTTCATAGGACAAGTTCAATGGATGCGAAACTTGTCTTTAATGTTTGTTTTAAAATTTGCCCTTTGTGGGGATTTTACTTGTAGGATAGCTCAAATTGGGCCTTTTCTTATGAAAGAAATTCAGACTAAATTTATGGCATCACACTAAAAGCCAAATTACCAAAGTAATTATTACCTAAGTGTAAGTAATGATGGTTTACAAAGCAACATGTAACATTCCAACTGTTACCATAAAGAAAGACTGAAGATTATGGTTTTTATTGTTGAGTTTTACATAAAAAGTATTAAAACATTGTCTATTTGCAATGAATTTTAATTCTATTTTAACTTTTTAGGCAATATCTCTGGTGGGCTCTCAGTTGGCCAGTCTCTGTCAGGAAGTAGAAATGAATTTTAAGTTCTGTGAACTCAGTACTGATGCCCAGTGGGGTATTCGTCTTAGTAAACTTGGTGTGAGTATTCTTCAAGTGCTGTGAAGTTTCATCCATTCTGATAATTACCCAGTTGAAAACTGTAAAACAAAGGACTCATTGTCCTTTCCTTTTGGAGAGGTTGCTCGTGCTCAGTGACTTTAGTTGTGTCCAAATCTTTCACAACCCCATGGACTGTAGCCCACCAGACTCATCTCCTCTGTCCGTGGGATTTTCCCAGCAAGAATACTGGAGTGGGTTGCCGTGCCCTCCTCCAGGGGATCTTCCCCACCCAGGGATTGAGCCCACGTCTCCTGCTTTGCAGTCAGATTCTTTACCACTGAGCCACCAGGGAAGCCCTTTGGAGAGGTTATATGTAAATATAAACTATGGCACATAAGTTTTAGGTAAATGAAGTACCCACATTTTCAATCTCAAAGAAATAAGGACCTTTTGCCTCATTTTCGTTTTGCTCTATTTTTAAGTAAATTAGAAGCTTGATATTTCATCTACTAAGCCTTCTCATTAGGAATGTATCTAGTATTAATTGACATTTAAAGGTATTCCAGGCCTGCCCTTTAACCTCATACTTTATTGTGTGTTAGTAAGTTAAAGATAATATATGTAAATGTAAATACAGGTATACTAAGCTTCTGCAACTCCTCCCAGGGAGAAGTAAGTGGCCCTTGTTTTTCAATTTGCAAATACAAAATCCTGTTTTCTTTACTGTGAATGTAAAGCATTTTATTTTATTTGCAAATAGTTGGCTTATCAGGAATGGAACCACTGTAGAATATATTTTGAATATGTATTTTGAAGCCTCATTCCTATTCCAGAATGGGACTCTTTGTTGCTAACTGGCATACTTTAGTGATGAAGCACCAGGGGTTAGTATGACTGAAATTTTGGACCTGAAATTCAGAGTGATGCTCAACTTGAGTAATGTAAAAGTTGAAGGAGCGTAGAAAAATGTTTCTCTATAAAATTGGTCAGTGAAAGGGCACAACATGATGGTACCCTTATTCTGATACATTTCAGTTTAGCAGGTTTTTTCTTTTGCTCTTTTTATTTCTAGATTTCTTTCCAGCCAGTTTTCAGGCAACATTTTCTCACCAAGAAAGACCTCATCAAAGCTCTTGTGAAGAATACAGATATGGACACAAGCATCATTCTGGAATATTGCAGGTAATTCTTTAAATCTCAATGGTATTTTTGTTTTTAGTGGCACAAACTGGTAATCCTAATGAGAGAACACAGTGATTAACAATGATTATTACACATGACCCATGACCTCTGATGTTTTCTTTTGCTCAACCCTACACTGAATAAATCCAGACCAGATTCAGTTTTCTTATATATCACCTTTTAAATTCACTGTTTAGTGTTTTCCCAGCTCACCTCATGATAAGCATCACCTAGGGCCCTTAGTTAAAAATACAGATTCCTTTGTCCCTCTGTTCATTCTGATTTAGTGGATCTGAGGCCCAGGAATCTGGTCTTAATAGGTGTTCCAGATTCCAGACCATTTACATGATCAGAGAAGCTTGGGTTATTCTTCCAAGCAAGTAAACTTCTGTATCAAATCAACTTAAGGGCTCAAAGCAATCTTAAATTAAAATTGGTGGAAAGTATGATTTAGGGAGAATTTTTTTTAAAAATAACTTTAAAAACTAAGACTAAATGTTATTTATAGATACAGCTTAGTGTAATGAGAATAGTCAAACAATTTGTAGTTTACATTTGAGTTTTATTTGTCTGATAAATTTAGGTATTAAATCTGCTGGCCCATTATTAGTTTCAAAGTGGTTTTCCAAACATCATCTCATTTCACTTTTATTGTATATTATCACCAGTTTACGTATGAGTGAACATACCCTCTCAGGTGCCCCGCATGAGGTCAGATAATAAGTGATCATTTCTAAAATACCACGGATGGCGTACCCTCACCCAGTTTGTGATAGATGAGTGGAATCTTGAGTTCTTGATGGTGAGACTGCTGAGTGCCCTTCCTCACCAGACAGGGATCTAGTTCTTTGTCCTTGTGGATGGTGGGGAGTGTTGTCCCTGGCTGTCCCCATCCTGGACTTGCAAGTCAGGAACTGGAGGCTACTCATAGCTCTAAGTAGCTCTGATTTACCTGTACTCCGACGCAACAAAACTCGGCCATTTTTCAGTTTGGACTGCTGCAAAGCCAGAATGAGGTACACACACTCCCTCTTCTATTTTAATTGAAACTAGGAGATTTTTGCCTGTTGTTTTCTGGTATTGACCTCTTTTGTGAAGTTTAAAGAGCTTTAATTTTGTCAGGCTCATTTCACCATCTTCATGCTCACAGGGCGTTGGTGATTTTTCTTTGGTTGACAGTGACTCTTTTGCCTCAGGCAGTCCCACTGAATAAATTTAGATGACCTTTAGAATTTCAGGGAATAACTTTAAAATTGTCGTATGTAAACCTGAGTTTTCTGTGAGAAGCTCTGTCTAGAAAGGCATGCGTTCTGGGAGATTCATGTGTAACCGAATACTCATTTCAGCACGTTTCAGCTGGATGCCGATGCGGCCCTTCAGCTGTTCATTGAAACACTCCTCCACAACACGAATGCCAGCCAGAGCCAGGGAGATGTGAGTGCAGGATCCACGAAGCAGCTGCGTTCCAAACTCCTGGCCAAAGCCCTCGAAATGGTTCCTTTACTGACGAGCACAAAAGATTTGGTCATCAGTCTTAGTGGAATACTGCATAAGGTAGATGAATGGTGAAATGAATGCATCGGGTCATTTCAAACAGCCCTCCTACCCTTAACTAATCAGGTATATATGGTAACAAATTGGAAAAGTAAGTCCTATATTTTTTTGTAAGGTATTTTCAGAAAATTTTAGATTTCTGTATTCTTAGTATAATTTAATATAGTACTTTTCCTGTCTTTCCTCCTCACCAAATAAAAATAGCCCTTTTTTTCCAGACTTTAAAAATAGCACACATTCTTTGAAAAAGATCAAACCAGAGAAGGGTATAAATCAAAAGTAAGTTTCCTCGTAATCCCACTCCTATAAATAAAAAGTTAATAGTTCGGTAGATATCTTAGACTAAATATACTATCTTTTTACTCTCTTTTTTTCATTTAACATATTTTACATGTCAGTAAATAGACATCTCTCCCATGTTTGGTAGATATTTATTATTCCACTATGTGGATGAAATATCCTGTGTTTAACCAGGCTTTTATGAATGGACTTTTATATTGTTTGCTAATTTTAATTACTCTAAGTTGTTACAAGGAATATCTTCATACACACGTATTTGTGCTGTTGTCTTTTTTTTTTTTCCGGGATCTTCTAAGAATTGGAACTTTGAGGTCAAGGGGTAGTTTGATGGGGGAATGAAGGTAGATGGATGGGGAAATAAAATTATATGACTACAAGAAATACTTCAGTTAAAGTTTTGTCTGTAATTCAGCCAAAAATAATATAGACTAGCTCAAAATGTATAGGTACTATAGAAATCATCTTCTCACTTTGTTCAGTGTTATTATTCATGTGAATTTAGTTGCCATTTAAATTGTTTTTTTTTTAAGTAATGGTATGTGGGCAGAAACGGAACAAAAGAAATATTTCCTTTCTCTTTATAAGCATATATAGATACCACCCAGCTAGTTTTTGTAGCTTGTATGTGATTATAGCTGTAATGAAGTCCTTTGAAAAGGTTTTACTGGGAGGCCCACACTTTAATTATGTAATTTCCAAAAAAGGTCAGTTTTATCCTGTTCTAATTTTCTCATCATAAAAGACAGAAATAGAATTTTAATTTAAAAATCTTATAAAATTGTAAAATTTTTATATGTTTATTTTTCTAGGTTTTTAGTCCCTTAAGAACATTTTTCTTTATTCAACCAACTTTGCCTCATACAGGTTTTTTTAAAAAAGAGCTTTCAAGATGTTTTAAAGCACATGTTTATTCTAAGAGTTGATTTTAGAGATGAGAAAATGTTATTCATTTTTTTAAAGAATAATCTAATTTAATACGGTAATGCACTGAGGTGTTACATTTGTAATCCGTGCCGATGAACATAACTGGCAACATCAGCCAGCCTGGCAACATCTTCAGTTTTGATATATTTTTGTTTTTATGCAGTTGGATCCCTATGACTATGAGATGATTGAAGTCGTCTTGAAAGTCATAGAAAGAGCTGATGAGAAGATAACCAACATTAATATTAATCAGGTAAAACAAATATGTCATAGATTTTAAAATTATGTTTTTAATTTAGATCATTTTTAAAAAATTACTGTTATTTGGTGTCTTTCTGAACTGTTCTCTGAGCTCCCTTGAAACAGTACTTTTTTTTTTTTTTTTACCCTATTTCCTTTTCTTTAAAGGGATACAGAGTAAAAAGAGTTTTTATTCTCCATGCTTTATCTTATTTTTTGGCCTTGTGGCATATAGGATCTTAGTTCCCCAACCAGGAATTGACTCTGTACCCCTTGCGTTGGAAGTAGAGAGTCTAGTACAAAGTCTTAACTACCAGAGAAGTCCCCTCTCCGTGTTCTATCTTAATCCAGTTTTTGCTCTACTGGGACAATTTAAAACTCACCAAAATTACAAAGCCACTAAAAGACTGATATAGAAGAATTAAGGCAAAAATATTTGTCATCTGGCAAAAAAACCCCAAAGCATGTAAGACCCAGAATCAGATTTAGCTTTCTATATTAGGTAGGTCCTGGACTTAATTCTATTTGAGTACTTGCAGTAACTTACTGGGTTTCCTCCCTGGTGACTCAGATAAAGGTAAAGAATCTGCCTGCAGTACAGGAGACCCAGGTTCAGTCCCTGAGTTGGGAAGATTCGCTGGAGAAGGGAGTGGCTACCACTCCAGTATGCTTGCCTGGAGAGTCCCATGGACAGAGGAGCCCAAGAGCTACAGTTCATGGGGTCTCAAAGAGTGGGACACGACTGAGCAGCTAACACTTTTTTTAGTAACTTCCTATACTTTTACATATTTTGGTCATAGGAGTTATATATTTTCTCAAATTAGCTTTTAAAAATCAAAAGAAAATGAGTTGATCTAAAAAGTACTACAAGCCTCAAGGATTTCCCAGGCGTTCCAGTGGTCAGGATGCAGCACTTTCACTGCCAGGGTTCAGTTCCCAGTTGGGGAGCTAAGATCCTGCAAGCCTTTAGGTACAGTAAAAAAAAAATTATACAAGCCCCAAAAGTACAAGATATAAACTTAAAAGAAGACACATGTGTGCACAGTCACTCAGTCATGTCTAACTTTTTGTGACCCCACGTAGTGTAACCCACCAGGCTCCTCTGTCCGTGGGATTTTTCAGGCAAGAGTACTAGAATGGTTTACTATTTCCTTCTCCAGCAGATTTTCCTGACCCAGGGATCAAACCCATGTCTATTGCATTATCAGGCATATTCCTTGTCACTGAGCCACCTGGGAAGCTGTGGAAGCCCTAAGAGAGGACACAGGATTCATTTTAGATCTACTGCCTATGTACTTAAAGTGAAATCGAGTATTTTTAAGATACATCTAAAACTATTTGAAGAGAGTGGCACCCCACTCCAGTACTCTTGCCTGGAAAATCCATGGATGGAGGAGCCTTGTAGGCTGCAGTCCATGGGGTCCCTAAGAGTCGGACACGACTAAGCGACTTCACTTTCACTTTTCACTTTCATGCATTGGAGAAGGAAATGGCAACCCGCTCCATTGTTCTTGCTTGGAGAATCCCATGGACGGCAGAGCCTGGTGGGCTGCCGTCTATGGGGTCGCACACAGTTGGACACGACTGAAGCAACTTAGCAGCAGCAGCTTAGAGAACTTCGAACTGTAGAGTTTAAGACATCCCACCAGCAACAGCATTGTGGTGGTTTAATTTCCAATGGAAATTAGTGTAGTTTCTTTAATAATCACAAAAGTTATGGTTTAGAAGAATAGTATAATAGTTTTAAAGGTAAAACTATAAAAGGTTTTGGTCATCTTTATGAGGAGAAACTGTCCCAGGAATGGAATCCTGTGATGGTATAGAATAGACATAAAACGCTTAACGATTAGTTTAATCTCACAGGAAAAAACCTTTTTATTTTAATACAGGCACTAAGTCTTCTGAAACACTTGAAGTCATACAGAAGAATTTCTCCCCCAGTGGACCTAGAACATCAGTATATGTTGGAGCATGTCATAACTTTGCCATCAGCTGCCCAAACCAGACTGCCTTTTCACCTAATATTCTTTGGCACAGCACAGAGCTTCTGGAAAATTCTCTGTATGTTCATTAACCTCTTTTGAATTGTTCTGAATAGCCAAAACCTTTTCCATAGGTAAATCATACTATCTTTGTTTCCTTTCCAGCTACAGAACTCAGTGAAGAATCCTTCCCAACCTTGCTCTTAGTTTCCAAATTAATGAAGGTAATGGGTTAAAACTGTGAAAGTGGTATCTTTGTTCTGTAATTCTTTCAGCCTCTCTGCAGAAAAATTTAAAGCCCATAAAAGTGAGCCTATAAGTCAGTCATATAACTTTTCCCTTCTTTGAAGTTCTCTTTGGACACTCTGTATGTGTCTACAGCCAAACACGTATTTGAAAAAAAGCTGAAGCCCAAGCTCCTGCAGTTAACACAGGGTAAATCCTCAACACTGATTAACAAGGAGATAGCCAGGATCACGCAAACCATCGAATCCTACCTGTTGTCTATAGTTAATCCAGAGTGGGCCGTAGCCATCGCCATCAGTCTTGCCCAGGATGTCCCAGAAGGTATGGATTCTTCCTTTAATTGAGCTTCAAATGGTTGGCTGTGTTGTTTTTGTAACTTTAAAAAAAAAATGATGCTCCTTTCATTTCCTTCTGTTTCTTTTAAGGAGAAGTATGATAGCTTAGAAATGTATGGGCGGTCCAGTGGTTAAGATTCCATGCTTCCAGTGCAGCAGGAGGACTTTGGTCCCTGGTCAGGGAGTTAAGATCCCACATGTTGCATGGCGTGGCCAAAAAATTTTTTTGATAAAAGTAGAGAAATATATTTGCCCCCTTATCCTCACTTGTAGCACTGTCGTATTTAAAGAGGCACCAGTGAGGGGACTTCCGTGGTGGTCCGGTGGCTAGGACTGTGCCCCAGCGGCAGGGGGTCTGGGTTCAATCCCTGGTCAAGGAGTTAAGAGCCCACATGCTGCAACTCGAGTCTTTGAGATGCATCTAAAACTCTCTGAAGAGAGTACAGAGAACTGAGAGTTCAAATGCCACAACTAAAGGTTCTGCCTGCCACAACTAAGACTTGGAGCAGCTAAATAAATACATTAAAAAAAAAGAGGCGCCAGCGAACTAAGCAAGATACAATGGGGCTTAGTGCCAGAGGCACTGCCCAACTTGAGTATAAACTCATACCCTCTCATGTCCAATCATACATACTTTATATAACGAAACCTTAGATACTGTCACATGGTCAGATGGGTACACAAACATTTATTGCCATGTTTTCAGTTATAACAAAAGTTGAAAATAAGTAATTTTTCTAAATGCTCATTTGTCAAAAACTGGTTAAAAAAAATAAAGAGTATTCATAGAGTAGAGCACTGTGTAGCTGATTTGGAAAGATATCCGAGATATATATTAAGTGAGAATTGCAGATTATGCTCCATATATGATCTTATCCCATTTGGGATAAAACGCTTGTACACACGTGTGCACACTTGCACAGAGAACTTCTGGAGGAATGTAAAGGTCTAGGGAATGGGAATGGAAGCTAAAGAGATGGCCGTCTGTGGACTGCTTCCTACTTTGTCGCCTTGTGTCCTGCTTAAATTGTTTATTTTACAATGAGTATGCCTTTCTATTGTTTTAAAACTGGCTAATTTGACTAAAATACATAGTCTTAAAAGGATTATGATTTTCTTTTAAGTCTTTTCTTTTATCTCTTTAGGTTCCTTCAAGATGTCCAGTTTGAAATTCTGCCTGTATTTAGCTGAGAGGTGGCTTCAGAATATTCCATCTCAGGTGAGTCTGAACTGTAAGATGGAAGGCTCTTCTTTCCTTCTTTCTTAAATTGGAGTATAGCTGATTTACAACATTAGTTTCAGGTGTCAACATACTGATTCAAAATTTTCATGGGTTACACTCCGTTTATAGTTATTATAAAATATTGGGCTGTATTCCCTGTGCTGTACAGTATATTCTTGCAGCTTATTTACTTTATTCATAGTAGTTCATGCCCCCTTCCCAGCTTTCCTCTCCCTACTGGTAAGCACTAGTTTGTTTTCTCTATCTGTGAGTCTATTTCTGTTTTGCATATATCCGTTCAGTCGCTCAGTCGTGTCCAACTCTGCGACCCCATGAGTCGCAGCACACCAGGCCTTCCTGTCCATCACCAACTTCCGGAGTTCACTCAGACTCACGTCCATTGAGTCCATGATGCCATCCAGCCATCTCATCCTCGGTCGTCCCCTTCTCCTCCTGCCCCCAATCCCTCCCAGCATCAGGGTCTTTTCCAATGAGTCAACTCTTCGCATGAGGTGGCCAAAGTACTGGAGCTTCAGTTTTAGCATCATTCCTTCCAAAGAAATCCCAGGGTCGATCTCCTTCAGAATGGACTGGTTGGATCTCCTTGCAGTCCAAGGGACTCTCAAGAGTCTTCTCCAACACCACATATATGCTCATGTGTATTTTTTAGATTCCACAGATAAGTGATGACATCATACAATATTTGTCTTTCTCTGGCAGACTTATTTCACTAAGCATAGTACCCTACAGGTCTGTCCATGTTGTTGCAAATGGCAAAAACTTCATTCTTTCTTATGGCTGAGTACATTCCTTTATTTCTATATCTATATCTATATCTGTATCTATCTCCAGTACTCTTGCCTGGAAAATACACACACACATCACACAGTATATCTTCTATAGCCGTTTCTCTCTCAGTGGACACTTAGATACACTTGCTTCTGTATCTTTGCTATTATAAATAATGCTGTTATGAGCATTAGTGTACAGGTTCTGCTTTTTTTTTTTTTTAAGTTCACATTTCTATTTCTTTTTAAAAACTTATTTTTAATTGGATGGTACTTGCTTTACAACACGGTGTTGGTTTCTGCTGTACCACAGTGAGATCAGCCATAAGTATACATACATTCCCTCCTTTTTGAACCTCCCTCCCCTGCCCTCATCTCACCTCTCTGGACTGTCACAGTCCACTTCCTTTTTAATTTAAGTTGTGCCCTCTAGCATCCCTTTTCAGCCCACCCTGGTGATAGATATTTACAAGGGTTGGAGACCTAAACTGGAGAAAGAAGATGAGGCTTGGTGTAGATACTAACGTTGTAACTAAGGCAGGAAGGGACCTTGATTGATAAAGATGGATTCTTAGTCTCACTGAAGATTTAGAAAACAAGTTTCTGTTTGCTTGGAATTTTTTAAAAGGATGAGACACGTGAAAAAGCTGAAGCTCTGTTGAAGAAGCTTCATGTTCAGTACCGGCGATCAGGCACGGAAGCTGTGCTCATAGCCCACAAGCTGAACACTGCAGAGTATTTAAGAGTGATCGGAAAACCAGTACATCTCATTGTCAGTCTGTACGAACATCCCAGCATAAATCAAAGAATTCGGAATTCATCTGGGAAAGATTATCCTGGTGAGGGCAAAACTATTTTTGTATCTTTCCATCCAAAGAGAATTATCCTTTTGACTCCCTGGTATCTTGCATTGAAAACTTGGGGTTCTTTTTTTAATTCTTTATCTTGAATATCTTAGATATTCACACAGCTGCTAAAGAAATAGCTGAAGTCAATGAAATTAATTTGGAAAAAGTCTGGGACATGTTGTTGGAAAAATGGCTGTGCCCATCTGCCAAACCTGGTGAAGTAAGTGCTTGCTTTGATGGTGTCTGTTGAGTATTAGCCAGTGGCGTCTTCTCAAAAAAGAGGGTAATTATTTGTCTCACCATGATATGACTTCTCATTAGAAGCACAGAATCTTAGAAGAAGGAACATTTGAGCATTTTAATACTTTCTGTTATCTGATGAGTTTTAATGAAGTTGTTTACTTTTTATTTTCCTTTAAATATCATTTTGCAGCTAGTCTATCTTTTCTTTTTTCACTTGTCAGTATTTTTTTAATTGAAGTATAGTTGACAATTCTTCCTTTTAATTGATGATTTCAGATGAACTGTTATATAATAGAAGTGGCCTATGCTTAGACTTTAGGGTCATATGATTATTTTTTAGTTCGAAATAATTTTAAAGGTACAGAAAAGTTGAAAGAATAGTACAAAAGAATTAGCTGTGTATCCTCCACCCAGATCTGTCAGCTTTAAACATTTTGCCACATCTGCTGCTTCTTTCTCCCTATAATATGTTTACCCATAACATTTTTCCGAACCCTCTGGGAGTAAATTCCATGTGTCATGCCCCTTTACCCTTAATAATTAGGTGTGTAATTCAAAGAGCAAAGATTTTTCTTTTGTTGAACCACAGTATATAATAAAAATCAGACACAATTCTGATACAGTATTGATAAAATACATATATATGTGTGTGTTTGTATACTTGAATTTATGGTCCATGGTCCACTGGTTTAGCCAGTTGTGCCAATGATGTTCTTTACAGTAATTTTCTCCTCTGAGACCAGGATCTAATCCTGGATTATGTGTTGTGTCTGTCAGGTCTGTAATTTCTTTCACTCTAGAACAGTTCCATAACCTTTCTGTCTTTCATGACACTGACATTTTTGAACAGTTCAGGCTCCTTATTTTGTCAGCGGCCCCTCCCCTTGGGCTTTTCTGTGTCCTCGTGATAAGACTGAAGTTTTGCATTTGGGGCAGTATGTTACCTGGGTGATAGGGTGTCCTTCCCAGGGCATGAGGTTTAGAGGCACATGGTGCCTCTTTGCCCAAACAGAGGATGTGAATTTAGATAACTTGGTTACACTGTTGTCTATTTCTCTCAGACACAGTTACTATATTTCCTTTTGTAATTACTAAGGGAGATGTTTTGAGACTGTGTAATATCCTGCTCTTCTCCAGATTCCTCCCTGCACCACCCATAGCCCTGACTTAGTCTCTATTGATGATTTTTACTTAACTCTTTCATCTGTTTTGAGACTTTGTCTTTTTTGGAGGGTGCAGACTCTTTGGTTTATAAAATGTCTCATTCTGGATTATGTTTCTGATGTTTCTCATGATTAGATTCAAGTTATGGATTTTTAGCAACAATATTCTATAGGTGATATGTTCTCTTCAGTGTATCACGTAAGGAGACACATAATGTCAGTTTTTTAGAAATAATATTAACATCTAAATTTGTGATGGGATTCAGCAATCCAAATGCAAAATTTTCTGCACTTTTTCTTCTGAGTTTTCAGGGAGAACTTAATTAAGGCGATTCTGTAATTCTTCTGTTCACCTAGGCAGGTATCCTTGGAAAAAAATGTATTTGTAAACAAATGGTATAACTGATGTGATATTAGCTTTAAGTGTTTACCAAGAGCAAGGACCATGTATCAGTGGAAACAGAACAGTTAGAAGCATATCCAGGCCACATAGAATCTATGGTTGACACTCAAACCTCCATGTTTTAACTTAGGCGTAAATCTGGAACACTAAACTGAAATCCCTGTGAGACTAGAAACTGTATTTATACACCTAAGGCACCTACTGCATTTCTGTGTAAGTCCCCATAAATATATACTGAATTAATGGACAACTCATACAATTCACAGTCCTTTCCTTTTAAAAGTTACCCAATGAATGTAAACCCCAGGAGGACAGGAATATTGTTGTGTTTACTCAGGGAACCCTTGTGCCCAGAATTATGCCTGGTGCGTGGTAAGCACTCAGTATGTATTTATTGACCGAATGAATTTGAGTAAACCCATTTTTAAAGCAAGAATCTTCTCATAAAGTGTTGGAATTACACTAATTTCTTATCTGTAAATGTAATTGTTTTATAAATCTTTTTTTTCCTTTGTTGTCATCAGACATGGAGGTGCTGGGAGTTGCACCCCAGGCCTTGGCGCATGCTAAGCAGGTACTTGGCCACTGCACCACACCTCCTCCTATAAATATGATTTTGCATGTTGGACTTTTTCATTTAATAGACTTTCATAAGCTTATGTAGTCAATCAGTTTTCTTCTGTTTTTAACTTGTTTATCCACTTTTTCAAAGACACCATCAGAATTGTTGAACTTCAAGAAGATGAAACGCTACGAAGGTATTCTTCCTTTTCTTACATTTGTCTACACCCTGTTCCCCAATAGGAATCTTACCAATGATTTTAAAACCAATGGTTTTAAAAAAGGCTTTCTTAGTATAACTTGGATCAGAACCTCTGAGAAGAATCAGTTCATTGACACATGACTATGAGTGTGTTTAAACATCTCCAGTCAAATAAATAAGAAACAACCAAGATCCAGAGTTTCTGAATCCTCTGTGAGTTCGTACATTTAGCAGAGAATGTATAGTGAGCAAAGGAAAACTCTTATGTAGCCAGGACTCCCCAGACTTGTACATGTTCTCTGTCCCTATCAAACTAGGCTGGTTCAGATATGGGCCACCAGGATTCCTTTTTCACTTCTAACCTAAAACTGAGACCCAGAAAGGCACACTGGTGTCACATACTATAAGTCTGCTTGGTAATGGCTTGCTGTCTTGAGCAGACTCTTATCGTGCTCAAATCAGAAAACATGGTAATCCATTAGTGATGCTTGGCTTAGGCATGAGAGAGGGAGTGGTGGCATGCATGCCAGCTTCTTGCCATTTTGGTGTAGGCCAAAAGTGTCAATAGGTTTGGTTACTCATAAAGCTCTACACCCTACATCAGCCCTAGAGATCTGATAGTGAGAGAGGATATAGGAAGATAAACCCCAGAAAAGAATTTCTCCTGATCTGGGCAAACTGGTCTAGTACCCGCTCCAGGCTCTCCTTCCCTCTGGGCACTCCCTCGTCCTTGGTTAGTCCTTCAAGAGCAAGAACACCTTTGTCTGAGCAAGAGGAAGCTCCTGGAGCATCTGACTGAAGCAGCCAACACGGAAAGGCTTAGAGGGAATAGTTTATAGAGAAAACTCCCAAGATGGAGATCCCAGAGAGTAATTCATGGCAATTTCATAACTTCCTGTCTTTTCCCACTGGAATCTCTATCCCTTCTTCCTCCAATTTGCCTGATCCATCTTGCCTTTCTCTTGGGGGCCAGGGGGGAATGGGGG